>JACEGR010002215.1:0-136325 GCA_014170235.1 Listronotus bonariensis | reverse complement strand
ACTGTTAATAAAAAAACACAGGACAAAAAGAAAGCAAAAACCAAACCAAACTTTAGGCGAGAAAAACTACAGAAAACGTAAGCTCCTTTTTTCGTTGCTTTTGATATAACTACTTTGAATGTTCAGACAGTTAGACTTTCTTTTCGTATTAGACTTGTTAGGCGATGATCCCGTGATGACGCCCAATTATTGTTTAAAATATGGTGCGTTGTTTTTATAAGTGCCTGTTTCTTGCCGAGAGACAAACCAAAAATGGGGTAATTTCTGTGAATTTATTAGAGATAATTTAGTAAGTTACTAAAGGTTTTTGGCAAAATTTATTGTCTGTGGATTAAATAAGATTAGCTTGGGAGTAGGTTGTACATCATCCATAACCGCATCCTACTCAGGTTTATTGTATATTCTCCATCCATGTGTTAGAGCACGCTATTCAAGCCGCTCCTTAAAATTAGACTTCGCAAGCTTTAAAATTACTCCTTGGTAAATCTTTCCGATTTTGATGTTTCCTTAATCAGCCTTGCAAACCACAGACGACAAAGGGCTATAAAAATACAAATAAGTGTTTAGCGGTTTCTTCTGCTTCCTGGCAAAACCTGCATAGGTGTTCTTCTGCCAGGCCCATAGTTTTCAGATGTTTAGTTAGTCTGCAATGTTGTTAGTATTTTTTTATCTTTTTGACATCTTACGATGGCATATGCCTAAATACCAGAGTACCGTGGGTGTCGGGTTCTTAGATGTTTAGCCCATCGTTCCCCTATTCCGTCAACGTTGTTCAAGCACTGAAACATGCAGTTATGCATTTCACAGGACCTTTTAGACAACGCGGTAGTGCCATCACGATCATTATTTTTAAATAACTAGTACCTAAATATTTCTCCCCCGCTGGGAATCGAACCGGCAACTTCTGGCTTCGAAGATTAAAGCTCTGTGCACTGCACCACGGGAGAGCCACCATTATTCTTACCACCTTACGGTTGTAATTCAGAGGGTATTTAGTAAATTTTGGCAAATATGCCTTTATGAACTTTGTCACAGGATACTGTCCTGTTGTTCTTATCCACCAGTCTTGGGATTCCCTCATGATCTATGATCTAATAGATGACCTTATTTGGTATCACGGAATACTACAGTAGAGCTCGGGATCTACCCTTACCCTGCCAGCTCCTTCCTTTGCCAGTTAATCTCTTTATTGTCATGATGGCTTTCATATCCTCTCCTCAATCTCAGTTCGGCACAAGCTTATAGAGCTGATCTTGCATGAACTGATCGACCTGATGGCTGCCTGGCTGTCCGAATAAATAACTATGGTTTTATCTATATAACTCCTTCAGACGATTTTACTAGCACGTTGTTTCATGTCTACAATTTTCGCCTCGAACATTGTAGGATGTTGTTCGAGGCCCATGTTAATTTTTGTCCTTGATTTGTCTTACATACCTGCTTTAAGTTCTTGGTCGATTTTGAAGCCCTCTATATACTAAATTGGATTGGCCTTAATGGGAGGAAGGCTTCCAGTCCTTTCTATCCGGTATAATTGTTCAAAAACCTTTGTTTGTATTATTTCATTTAAAGGCGTGTTAAACAGTAAGTTGACCTCTTGGTCCTCATTGAATCTCCATTGTATGGCCATTTCCTGTCTTAAGATAGGTCTTCGGCCTTGTTTAAGACGGTATTGTACCGCTTTCACTTCACCCTGTATGTATATGTAAAGTGGCGGTAGGTTAAGCAGCACTTCCAGAACTGTAGTGGGGGTCGTTTTCATGGCCTTGGTAATACATAGACAAGCAAGTCTTTGTATACTTTATAATTGCCTGATTGCCGTCTTTTGTAGCGTCTCTGCATTCCCGGCAATTAAACTGTAAATTATTTTTGGTCTAACAATCATTCTGTACTGTAATTTTTTCCGCAAGGTCTACAATATTTACCCAATGATCTGAAAAATATTATGGATGAATACAGCAAAAATGATTATAACCCCTACGTGGGCACAGACTAGCGGAAAACAAACAACAGGACCAAATTTGCAAATTTGGTATAGTGGGGTTTTTGGGGCGCTAATCACGAATCTGATGGCTTTTTTGGAAACGTTTCATTCTCGAGATATTCATCATCAAAGTGGAAATTAGATTTTTACTTACTCTATTCCGCCTTTTTTTGCACAAAATTCTTGATATAACACTAAATTGGCACACAATATTTTATACCTATCTTTAAAAAAAAAACATCTTTTTTTTAGTTATTTAACACGTTTTTTTAAATTAAATTCCAAATCTTTTACCCCTAAAACGCTGCAACCATGCACACACCTATGTGTATAATAGCGACTCTGCGACTTGATTTAAAACAAACTTTTTATATCAATAAAGAAAGGCTTAAAATCAATAGGAGTAACATGTTTTAAAAGGGTTTTTTTATAGTTAAATAAAATATTGTGTGCTAATTTAGTTTATATCAGTAATTTAGTGCAAAAAAAAGGGGAAATATGCTAAAAATAAGGATATTTTGATCTTGATGACGGATATCTCAAGATCGAAACGTTTCAAAAAAAATCTTCTAGATTCGTGATCAGCGCCCCAAAAACCCCGTATACCAAATTTCGTCAAAATTGAAGTTGCCGCAACTTTCTAGATAATTACCTAATTTTATTTCTTGGATATACATATTTAAATATTTTATTTTAAGTTTGTACTCATCTTTCATAGAAGTTCCTAAAAATTAAACCGGTTTAAATATAGTAATATTCTTCGTCTTGTTTAATTTAGTTTACAAGAGTGCTTTAAAGCACTAATCTCAATTTGAATTTCGATTTTTGCTGGACCCTCTTTGACTTAGCCTCAAAACTGCACGATATTTTTTGCGTTATTATCTATCTTCTTAAAACTACTTTAACACAACAAAACTGAATGATTGATATTTGGTTTATTTTATCATAAAACCAGTTAGTTTTGGTGTAACTAGTTTGAGGAATAAATCTCAATTTATATACTGATATTTCACTCCCGCTGCCGTAGCAGTTTTCGTTCAGTTAAACTTGGCGTGTTGTGCCATTTGTAAAAGGCGTCCCCTCATTTGACTTGACCAAGTATTCACTTTTGCCTTTAGTCGTTTGCAAACGTTCGTGATCTTAGAAAATTTTCTGCATAACAACATTATACAATTACTCATTATTTAGTTTTGGTTTAACAAAACTAAAATAAACAAAAGTTAAAAACATAACTGAAACACTCAGAACAGACTCACACAAATGACTAATAACAGTCGATGAGATGAGAGGTTGGTTTTAGGCGGCCGACGGCGTCAATTTTACCTGGAGTTTACGATCGGGAAATCCCAAATTATCAATTATATTATGATAAGTGTGGCCCTGTCGCTGTTTAGGTAAACATTTTCAGTGTTGCAACTATTATATTTATTAAAATACTGCAAATTTTGTCAATGATGCCAACAGTACTATATTGGATTTTAATTGAAAAACACTAACTTTTATGAGAACTGCGCATGTGCAAAGGTGAACAGCAACTCTCCCAGTGAGGGGTAAAAATTCGTGCGCAGGTCTATTAAAAATATATGAGGAACATTTTCTATTAGCTATCCGTTTTATTTTTCAGATCATTGAATTTACCCAGGGTAATTTTGGCCATTTCGTCTGCGGATGACATAAAGTTAAATCTTGTTGAAAAAAACGCACTAAAACAACATATTTTATTAGTTAGTACCATGTTTATTTATGTTTTAAAAACGCCATCTGTGCGCCAAATACAAATTAATTACTTATTCTTAAACCAATTACTACACAACCACAAGCAATACTCGCTTATTAAATTAAAGAATGCTTCGGCACTAGAGAAAATAAAGACACAACCAAAAGATAAAGAATCTGGTGATCTTAGTTATGTAAATTCTTTAGCTCGGTTCCGCAGTAGCACCCGATAATTATAAAGTAGTGTTCTAGACCGTGGGTTCCTTATCAGATTTGGTCCGGTAATTGACTCATTACACTGGTACCAGAGAACCATCTTTTCTCTAGGTGTGCACTAGTAAAAAACTTCTCGCCGTTTAGATAAGAGCACGAGGATACCTTGTTACCGTTCTGCTCGGTTGTACGATAATCTTTTTCGCGGTTGTAGCGGAATTTACTGAGAAAAGATATACATACGGCGATTAATAAAAGATGAAATTTTAACGAGATCTCATTAAAAAGTGTTCTTATTGTGTTGTGGTTTATAGATTTATACAAAATATAAAATAAGCTATGATAGCAAACACCCTAAAAGTTGTATACATATACAGGTCATGTGGCACCTCCATGCGTTTATTTGGGTTTCCGCAAGTTCTATTATTTTTTCTACTTTTTTCTTGGCTCTGGTTCCTTTAGGTCCAATTCGCCAGCTCTCCCCTTTTCGGACTATGCGTTCCAGGGCTTCGTTGGTCAAAAATCTGAATAATTGAGCTTGTATCTCTCAGAAATTCCAAAATATGCAAATAATCAAATATCGATGCAATGCATAAATTAACAGCTGTCAAACCAAGAACTGCTACTGGTATTACGTATAACCGGTTACCGTCAGAACTGACGCTTCAAGCGGAGCGCTCCATCTTCCCCTGTTGTTACGAAAACACGTGCACACCACCAAAACTTAGAAAATATCAGCTTATAAAACTCTTCAATCAGATCGCTCAACTCCAAAAGAAAGATGCCGTCAATTTAGCGTAAATTTTTACTTGATCCCCGAAGGTAAAAACGCCCGTACAGCTTCTCTAACCGCCACACCGGAAAAAAAATGTATTTTTACGCGACATCCGTACTGTTCGGAGGTCGAATCAAAGAGTTATTTCCGCAAGTTAAACACTAGCAAGTAGAGATAAGACAAATAAAGCCGGCTTGTTATCATCTTCCCAATAGAACTTTCGCTATAAACAGTCATTTCAGGAACGTTTTACATCTATTGTTTTTCCATCAACCATATTATAATTCAGCCAATCTTTAGATAATCTGTCAGATCCTCCAATTAAAAGCAAGAGGTGTGCGGCCGACCCGAAAAGGTAAATTTTCAGGAAAAAAAACAAGGTCTTTTTTTGTGTACAATTTAAGAAATGCAAAAGTATTGATAATATATACAAATAAGCTTTACAATAAATTGAATTAGGATATTTAATTCGGACTATGATCTTTTTAATAAACATATTTAAAAACATAAGTTCTTTTAACGAAATTTTAGTACCGTTCCCGAAAATGACCCGTGTTCCCAAAGGAACACAGGAAAAAAAAGTTATATAAAACGTTTACAAAACGTTTTATATAAACGGACTAAAAACGTTTGTTTAGAACCTACATGAAACGTTTTTAATATTCATATTTTAAACCTAAATTAATAATGAAATGAAAAGAATAAACAGAAAGTGTTAAATAATTATTTTTACCCATTAAACATTCTTTGATTGTACTTTTAAGGATAAGTATAACCTTTTTTTTCGCATAACTTTGGAAAAAAAATCGAGGAGCATTATTAGTTAGAAACATACCCAGGGAATGCTTTTGGCTAGGAACGAACCCTCAAATCTTGTGATTAGTGACAGGGTTGGGCAGAATACTGAAATCGGCATTCGAATACAAATACCGGAAAAAGAAAGTATTCGAATACCGAATATTTGAATACTTGAAAGAAAAAAGTATTCGAATAAATGAATACCCGAAATCGGTATTCGAATACTGAAAACAAAAAGATTCGAATAGTACCAAAACAAAACCTATGAAAAAATTAAAGAGCAAAAAAAAGTCTTTACCCCTTTTTTTATTCCTATTTTGCTTCGCTTTTGTTATTCAAATCATGACAATTTTAGTATTCGGATACCACTTACACTTTTCGGTATTCAAATACTTCAAAAAATATTCGTCGAATACTTATAAAGTATTCGAATACAGAATCCCGAATACTGAGCAAAATAGTATTCTACCGGATACCGAACACCAAACACACAAATGTATTCGAATACTATTCGAATACCGGCAAAATGTATTCTGAATACTACTCAAAATACTGAGTATTCGAATACGACCCAACTCTGATTACTGACATAAATGACATTTTATCATTTTTGGTCTTAGTTGGTTTGGCAATTTTAGAACTTGCAAAATGCATTTTAATGCATTTAATACAATTATTATTTCTGGATGTGCTGCTTTCCTTCAGTATTTTTTAATGTGCTGTTTTTTCTTCTTGTTTCAGTAATATTATCAAACCCTTCTAACTGATAATTTTATTGTGCTAGTGCTGGTGGAGTGCTTGTTATGTCTGTACTATTAAGTGTAAATATGCTCTTATTTTTTAACCATAACTGTATAATATACATAGTTAAGTTAAATTTGTTTGTTTTTCAAATTTAATAGACAAGGTTATTTCTGGTTAATCTGAAATAAAGGTAGTTTGTTATTTACATGAAATGCAAAAACATTTAGGTACTTAAAACATACCTATTTGTTTACAAACCGGACGCATCACCGATTTGAATGATAGGACGGAGGTAAACGGGGCGCGAAAATATCTATTTTACCTGCACGCCTGTAAGGTTACGTTTATATCATAGGTAAATGGGGCGCCAGCCCTTCCCGAGAGGGGTGTGGGTCAGGGCAGGTAAGAATTCCTATAATTGACACTAATAATTTGTATACTACTTAATCAGTGAATAAGAAGACTACATTTTGTAAAATGTACATCGTATTTGTCAAGTGTATAATATGTAAATATTTTTTGATGCAATAAATGTTTCGTAATTAATAAAATTTTTAAAAATAGACCAACATTTTATTTCGATACCTTTACTTTAAAGAAAACATTTGCGCCCCGTTTACCTTTACGATTTTATTGACCCCAAGACTCCTGCGCCCCATTTACCTGTTCAATAAAACTTTAGTGAAGGCCTTGCGCCCCGTTTACCACCGCCGGAATGATATAGTATACAGGGGTTTTTGGGATGCTGATTAGTAATCTGAAAAATTTGTTTTCGGACACGTTTCGTTCTTGAGATATTCATAATCATCCTTTTTGCAAACAATTCTTGATTTAAAGCTAAATTGGTACTCATTATTTGATTTCCACCTCTTAAAATTTGGGTTACAAGAGGCGGCCAGCCTACCGCCCGCCCTCACAAAAAGAACCATAAACGGAAATGTGTTTTTAAAAACCACAAAATAATATTAGGTAGGCACTTCTTGATTGATTAAATTATTAATTTATAGATAAGATTTCAATGTTAATTTCAATAATATACTAAAATAATTACACTAGGTTGATTAAAGTAAAAGTAATTCAGGGTCAAAGTAAAGTACCTACCTGAGATAATAGTTATCATAATTAAAATACATAAAAATTTTATTACTGGCGTTTAAGTACGTTGTAAGAGATATTATTAGACAAGACTCCGTGGCGCAACGGTAGCGCGTCTGACTCCAGATCAGAAGGTTGCGTGTTCAAATCACGTCGGGGTCACATAATTTTTTTTTATAAAATTAACTATTTTTTTCCTTATTTTAAAAAAAACTGTACATGTCTTCTTTTATTTTAAGGACAGTTTACGAAAGCTTTAATAAATCCTCAAAGCAAGGTTTCGTTAGTACTGGGTTTTTGGAGCTTTTATTTTCTTTTACCCAAACCAAACCTATTTTCATTATAGGGCCACTTAACTTCTACATAATTAACTATTTATACGCTTTTACTACTGTCATTTTATTAAAAATAAATGATCTGTTTTTAAAATCATGTTATTTTTGTTTTGTTTCGTTTTAATACATGATTTATTATTTACAGCTGGTAATTATCCCCCAGGCGCTTTAGTAAATTTCGAAATACCCTCCTGGGCTCCCCCGCCATTATTTTTAAATATAGCATTAATGATTTTAAATGAAGACATTTTTAATGTCTATATTTTTTTTACAGGACTATAAAAAGTTTTATGAAACTGATTTTGGTGTTACCAGAGATTACCCATTTTAAACTTTATATTAAAATAAGGTTAAAAACGGTAACACTACTTTCAATGTATCAGGCGTGTTTTTCTATCACTTTCGGTCTAGCGGGAAACGACCTCAACTTTCTTATTTTTAATAAGACCCGGTATATTTACTAATTTAAATATTAAATGACATTTCAAGTATAAAGACGCTCCATTTGCCACTTTTTGACATCTAAGCTATATACAGGGTGATTCAAAAATCGATCACGAAACTTAAGGGGGTGATTCTACTTGACAAAGTAAGGGTAGAGCTTCCTATAATTGTTTTTCAAAATGTCATTCGTTTTCGAGTTAAAAGCCGTCAAAGTTCAATTTTTATTTGGTTTTTCGCCATATTGCATTTATTCTTTAACCAATCCAGTTGATATTTGGCACACAAATCGTGCTCTGCAGATTCTAAAATTTTAAGACAACAGTACTTTTTTAAATACCGCCAGAGGCCACTCTACCTACCTAAAACTTAAAATTTAATTACATCATAACTTTTTATTTTGACAGATATCGCAAAGCTGGGGCGCCATTTTATAGAGAATCAAAAACTTAAAAAATAAGGTACTTTTTATTAAAGTCGATAAACCTTACCGTTTAGGCACCAATAGACATCAAAGTTTTCATCAATTTCAATCAAATTACCTACATACATACAGGGTGTCCAGTAACTCAACCGACAAACTTTACGAAGCGATTCTACAACAGACAATAAGAAAAATCTTCATATAAACATATGTCCTAAACGTCTTAGTTTTGATGTGCTAAATATTTTAAAAACCGTTTTTTTAAGTTTTTAATACCCTGTAGTTTAAAAACTAAGACGTTTAGGACATATGTTTATATGAAGTTTTTTTCCTATTTTTTGTTGTAGAATCGTTTTGTTAAATTAGTCAGTTGAGTTTGGACACTCTGTATGTATTGTAGGTAATTTGATTGAAATTGATGAAAACTTTGATGTTTATTGGTGCCTAACCGGTGAGGTTTATCGACTTTATTAAAGAAGTACCTTATTTTTTAGGTTTTTGATAGCTTTTGATTGAAGGTCTACTCTTATTTTGTCATGTAGAATCACCCCTTAAGTTTCGTGATGGATTTTTGAATCACCCGTATATATATTTTTTTAATTTTTAATCTAGAGAGTCATAAACCGATAAAACGATACTTTTTAAATCAAGTAGTCACCAAAAATGGATGTTACAATGTTTTGTTTCTTATAGACTCTACAGCAGGGGTGGGCAACCGGTCGATCGCGACTATTAGTCTAGTCGATCATGACAAGGCAATAAATATAATTACGTAGAAAAAAGGAAGTTTTCAATTTGTTGCACACTTAGTGGACAGCACTGTATGAAGGACCTTTTTCTTTGTTTGTTGGTTAGTAAGAAGAAAGATAGATAAAGAAATAAGGACCTTTTTTTAGAGGCCCTACTTTACTTTTGACACGATGGCTATCTCACTTTTGTAAACACAAATATCTCCTATTCATATAATTAAAATATACAGGGTGTTCGGAAAATGCGTTGGGAAATTTTAAGAGTCATTCTGCAATGAAAAATAATGTTGGTAAGTCCTTTGATAAAATGTCGAAATCCCCTTACACCAGTTACAGGGGTTAAAATTCAATTTTTATTTTTGTCTTTTCGCCATATTGTATTTATTTTTTAACCAATCTAGTTGACATTTGGCACACAAATCAAGCTTTACAGATTCTAATATTTGAAGATAAAAGTACTTTTTTAATACCGCCAGACGGCACTTTACCTGAAACCTAAAATTTATTTACATCATAACTTTTTTATTTTGACAGATATCGCAAAGCTAACGGCGCCATTTTATTGACAATTAAGAACTTACAAAAATAGAGTAGTCTCTTATTAAAGTCAATAAATCTCGCTTTAGGCACCAATAGACATTAAAGTTTTCATCAATTTAAATCAAATTACCTACATACATACAGGGTGTCCAGTAACTCAACGACAAACTTTACGTGGCGATTCTACAACGGAAAATAGAAAAAAACCTTATATAAACATATGTCCTAAACGTCTTAGATTTTGAGCTACGGTGTGTTAAATATTTAAGAAAAAAATATTTTTAACAACCCTCAGTTCAAGAACTAAGACGTTTAGGACATATGTTTATATAAAGGTTTTTTTATTTTCGATTATAGAATCGCCCCGTAAAGTTTGTTGGTTAAGTTACTGGACACCTCTATATATGTAGGTAATTTGACTGAAAATGATGAAAACTTTGATGTCGATTGGTGCCTAGACGATTAGGTTTATCGACTTTAATAAAAAGTACCTTGTTTTTAAATTTTTGATTCTCTATAAAATGGCGCCATCAGCTTATATTGAAAAAATACTTTTATCTTCAAATTTTAAAATATGCAAAGCTCGATTTGTGTGCCACATATCAACTGGATTGGTTAAAAAATAAATGCAATATGGTGAAAAAACAAAAATAAAAATTAAACTTTTAACTTGGTAACCAAGGAGATTTCGACCTACTGTCAAAGGACTTACTAACATTATTTTTCATTGCAGAATGACCCCTTTAAAATGTTTTAATGAATTTTTTAAACACCCTGTATAATTAGTTTTATTTTTTAAAACGACAAAAGAAATTTATAACTTTGACCTAACCGATGACGGATTTTTTATTTATCCTAAGGCTATTTTATTTAAATTTCATTGTTTTTTATGTTTAATACTTTTCCTAGATAGAAACATTAGCGGCATCGAGGAAACATATAACATTATCATTTAGATGAATTAGACAGCTCGGCCTAACACGAAATACATTTTTAAAGACGTGTCAAGATAGTTTTTGTGTATCAATCATGGTGTCACTTGGGTCACGTGTTAAGGTTAGGCCTCGTTTTCGATGGGTTTTTATTGTTAAAGTGTGTTGTCGCTGTAAGCATTAAAATTATACAGTGTGTATAGTTTTAGGCGAGTATAGGCTCGTTCTGCAATTGCCTCTCAGATGCGTGGAGATTTTGTTGACGTCATTTTAGATGAGACGGAGCGATCGGCAATTAACGAACGCAAATATAATATCCAGATAAAAATACATAACCTCGTTTTTTTATTTTGCTGGTATTTATTGTTTGCTTATTATCAGTGCCAATTACCAAAAAGCACTTACAGTTGTTTGTTTAGTTAGTTTTTGGTTAAATGTTTTTAAAAAGTCATAACTAATTTAAAAATTAAAAAAAAAAATTAGTATAATTAGACTGCATTAGTCATAATGCAAAGGCAAAACAAAACTATTTCCTAATTAGTGAACTAGTATCCAAATCACTATGCAATGGTGCTTACTTTCTCGCACGATTATTTCGTCTTATTTGAGAAAGTACAGAAAAGGTACACTAGGACTATTTTATTTAAGTTTAACTTTCCTCAAGAATCCTATGATCTTCGAAAGCAAAGACAGGGATTGGATTCCCTGGCGGATCGCAAAATAAAAACTGATATATTTTTTTTCTGTTAAAAATAATTAATTGAAGCATCAATACAAGTAACACAAGAGAACATTCTCCAATGTATATTTTCAGCGAATCAGCTATGGCAGATTTTCTCCGATCACAAGAATTCTTATGAATGGAAATAGGGGAGACAAAGACTTTTTTAGTTCTTCCTTTAATTTATTTAAATAAAAACGTCATGCGTCTTGAACTGTGATCTGTGTGATGTGATAATATTAGATTATTTATTTTTAGTGCAATTTATAACTATTACTTAAATATTGTGCATATTTAATTTATTTGTAAACCATGTAAATTTGTAAATAAGTTTTACTATACACTTCTCAATAAACTTCCCTTCTACGGTCTTCCAACTGCTCTTGGTTCTCCAGTTATCTTCCTAATCGACGTATATCAGTCACTGTTGATGGCCAATCTTCAAGCTTTCACAAAATTAATGCTGGAGTGCCTCAGGGTTCAGTACTAGCACCAACTATGTTTCTTCTTCACATCAACGACCTTCTTTCTTCCACAACCAATCCCATTTATAGGTATGCTGACGATAGTACCCTTCACTCCACTCTTCAGGTTCTCAAACCAATCTCTCAACCCAGATATCCCTTTCACAGGATCTCAATTTGATATTGGATTGGGGCGCCAAAAATCTCGTTCAATTAAATGCATCCAAAACACAATCCTGTTCCTTGTCGCGAAAAAAATAATTAAACACTCACCCTTTGTTTTGCAGAGCAGGGGCACATTCAACCTTGTGGGCGTCACATTTGAGAATAACCTTAACTGGCATAAACACATTGTATCTATAGCCACCGCGGCTTCAAAAAAGCTTGGATTTCTTTTCCGAGCCAAAAGTATTTTTCTCCTTCCAATTTATACACTTTGTATGTGTTCCAAATTCGATTCTCTCTGAAATATTGTTTTCATATCTGGGGAATGGCATCCCCTAAAACCCTCTGCATTCTTGATGCGATTCCAAGAAGAACTGTTCGTCTTATTATTGATCCTTTACTTACTCAAAGACTTTTTTCTCTTGCCCATCGTCGAGCTGTGGAAGATCTATCGCTCTTTTACAGATACTTTCACGGTTTCTGCTCCGACGAATTATCCAATATAGTCCTTTCTCTTGCAGCTCCCAACAGAGAAACTCGTGGTGCCGCACGTATGCATCTCTATACGGTCCAATTGGACAGGCCCCGAACTTCCCATTTCGTTCGTTCTTTTATCCCTAGAGTTTCTAGGCTGTGGAACCTACTGCCAGCGGAGGTCTTTCCTGCTCCCCCAAATCTTCAAGTTTTTAAGTGCCGTGTAAACAAACTTCCTCTTACCTTTCTTAAGACACCCACGGTACGTTCGTATTTAGGCTTTCAGCCTATGTGGATTGTCCAAAGATAAAAAGGTAGACATTTTTATTGATTGGTTTATTCTTGTGAATAAGTGCCAGTAGCTGTTCTAAAAACGACGACTTGAATTCCAGACTTACTTTATGTATACTGGAAAGGGTTGTGACGAAACCCTGACTTTAGACAATTTGAGGTTGGGGATGCAAGGAAGGGTAAATAACAAAGAAAGGTTGGCACGACTGGATAAGGTCACTGTAATTGGTCAGCTGATAGTCAGTCCAATGGAGTCCAGAATTTGTGCTTTCATTTGCATTATTTTAAAAGTGATATTTGTTGAAAAATGTTGTCCTAAATGTATATTGTTTAAAGTTCAATTTAATTTAAGCTAGTCTTCATAATTTATAGAACTATGTAAAAAAATCAATTTTACTTAATCATTCTTTTATTTTTATCTTGCATTTGCTCACAACAATATTATCAAGAAATCTTCCATGCGCCGCAATAAAAAATAAGAAAATATGTCTGTTTTCCCTGCTTTGTATAGGAAACGCGATGATATCTTCACACCAAGTGATTATTATCTAATAATGCCGCATAAAGATAGTGTTTAGTTAATAACCTCGTTCGAAGAGGCTTCGGCAAGAAAAGACCAGAGATTATAGAAGATACGTGCACACGTTCAAGTCAAAGTCCATATCAGGCGCGGGCAAAAGCGTGATATGTATAACACAACCCAAATAATTGGTTATAATAGTCCAGGTTCAAGTCGTGTGAACAAAACCTCGCAATCGGTGCAACAATCATCATTTTGCTTTTTGCACTTATGCGAGATCCCACGCCGGACCGACACGTAATAAGGGTTCATTAGATTATGGTGTTGAGGAAAATTAGATGCGCTCTTTTTGATTTGATGACTGTTTTGATTCCGGTGTTTATGTTTTAATTGATTTTAAGGCTCACATATAAGGAAAATCGAATTTAACTAATTTTTGGTGACCATTTAAAAATGAACAAGAAATAATTAACCTACACTACGGCCTTATATGTTCTCAAGTTTAATAGGAATTTTGGACATATTATGTATTAAAAGAAAAGCAATGAACCACTTACATTAAAAAAAAAAAAAATAAACTTAAGTCAAATGATTGAAATTGTATACGCTGGATAAAAATTAATGGAATTGTAAAGATTGTAATTTTTTATTTTTATTATGAGGGCATCACCACGATACCCATTTTTGAGCTTATATAATTTTTTAAAATAATTTATGTTATCCTATACATCTCGCATTACCCTTCCAAAATAAGCTTAAAAAAGATAAAGACAATAGCTTTAATTAAAATTACATTTAAATGTTTAAATACGAGTATTTTTTCCTTGGCAACTTTTTTATTTAATTAATAATACATTAAAAGAAAATGCCTTAAACTAAAAATATTTTTTGGCAGGTCCAAAACAAAGACAAAGAAAAATTGACTACTGAATGTTTACGGTGTTGGGGGTATATTTGACCCACGCGCGCCTGTTTATGTAATAAAAGTCACGCGCCTACTTAAGGGTTAAACTAAAAGTTTCTTTTTTAATCTACATTGTGTTTACGGGTGGACTTATCCATACTGAAAAAAAAATTATTTTGGATATTTTGACAAAAAATACTTTTTATAAAAACGTTTTCTTATTTAAATTAGCCGAAGCGTCAATAAAAATTACCATATAATCCTAAAATTGATTAATAACTGTGAAAACTTTATTAAAGTTTAAATATTTTAAGATAGCTGCTGGAAAAGTGAGTCTTGTGACACATCATTTTAAAGCTCCTGACGAGTACTTTATAACCCCAGAATATAAAATAAATACATTTATTACACTACTACAAAATGGCGGTACTTTGAAAGTTACATAAAGACATGATTTGGATGACCATACTCTGAAACTTATAAAGTTATAGATATTAAATAGTAGTTTTTAAAATTCACCTTAACGTCTCATAATTGCTTATACTGGTGATAATATGCAGTGTAACACAAAAAGTATATATATTTTTAATGAAGCACCCTATATATTATAATAGTATTAAAAAGACCTTTAAAAAATACCACATAATCTCTATATTTATACAGGGTAAAAATCGATCAAGAAACTTAAGGGGGTGATTCTACTTGACAAAATAAGGGTGGAGATTCATATAATATTTTTTCAAAATATCATTTGTTTTCGAGTTACAAGCCGTCAAAGTTCAATTTTTATTTTGGCTATTTTGCCATATTATATTTATTTTTTAACCAATCCAGTTGATATTTGGCACACAAATCGAGCTTTACAGATTCTAAAATTTTTAGACAAAAGTACTTTTTTAAGTACCGCCAGGAGGCACTTTACCTAAAACCTAAAATTTATTTACATCATAACTTTTTATTTTGACAGATATCGCAAAGCTGGGGGCGCCATTTTATAGACAATCAAAAACTTAAAAAATAAGGTACTTTTTATTAAAGTCGATAAACTTCACCGTTTAGGCACAAATAGACATCACAGTTTTAATCAATTTTAATTAAATTACTTTCGTACATACAGGGTGTCCAGTAGCTCAACCGACAAACTTAGCCAAACGATTCTATAACAAAAAATAAGAAAAAAACTTTATATAAACATATGTCTTAAACGTCTTAGTATTTAAACTGCGGTGTGGTAAATATTAAAAAAAAAAACATTTTTTTAATTTTTAACACCCCGTAGTTCAATTTCCTGTTAAAACCGAGAGAAATGTATGCTTTTGGGGCGCATCATTTGTTGACAGATTCGCTTTTACTGAATCATTTTCCATAGTTTGTCTACAAGAAAAACGTATTAGCCTAATTGTAGCTAAATGCTTTTTTTTTGCAACGAGGTTAAATACAGTATTTTGAAAATCCAATATTTAGTCCTGTTTAAATCTGTTTGGCCAAAATTGCCAAACCTAAAGAAAACACATTTACCCATTAGCCCTTTAAAAATAAAAAAGATAGGCGCACCAAATAAAAAGTTATTGTTACTGAAAAAGTGTGCAAGATTAATTTGGCCCACCCTGTAGTTTTTTTTTAACCTTTTGCTATCAATATTCAATGTTTCTTTTTTTTATTTCGTATAAATGCTTATCGCGGCATTTACCCGTGTGAATTAAAAAATAAAAAAATAACCTAAATTAATTTTGTTTTTCAAATCTTGAGACAAGCTTTTATATCATATATAAATTGGGTAATGAGCTTACATATTCGTAGTTAAAATTAAAAAAAAACTTTTATTATATTCTTTTTTATTACATTTTACTTAAATCCCGTTTTAAAAATAGTATTTTTTACTTTTAATGTATTAAAAAAATAATAAAAAGCTTTAGGCTTACAAAACAAACATCTGACTACTACCCAAACCCTGACAGATATTGATTATCTTATTTTATGTTTTATTTGTTTTCTGGGAGATTAAATTTAAACAAAATATTATTTGGCTTTTCTCCAGAATAAAATTAATTAACATTTTAAGAAAATTAAAACTTTTATACATTATGAAAAACTATTCTGCTCTTACACTATGTAATAAAAGTTATTATTACTTTAAAAGAAATAAAATAATGAAATATTCAATATTAAGTTACTTACAATACAAAGGTTTCAATCTATAAACAAAGGTTCATTGGCACTTGGTTGAAATCATTTTAATGCAATAAAATAAAATCTTAACAAGACGCCAGACGAGAACTGGGCCAATGGTTGCGTCTCAAAAATGTGGTAAACAGTTTACCTAAAAACTTACTTATAAACTTGTTAGAAAACTGAAAAAAAAATTAAAAAATGAAATGTCTGATGGAAACTTTAGAATTTGACATTACTTTTGAAAAAAATTAACTGGTAAAAGATACACCTATTAGGTATCTTAACCAGATAAAAAGAATAGTAAAAAATGTTTAGCCATATAATAAAGTATTTTATGTTTTTATTTGTTTTCTGGGAGATTAAATTTAAACAAAATATTATTTGGCTTTCTCCAGAATAAAATTAAAAGTTTATTTAACATTTTAAGAAAATTAAAACTTTTATAACATTATGAAGAACTATTCTGCTCTTACACAATATAATAAAAGTTATTATTACTTTAAAAGAAATAAAATAATGAAATATTTAATATTAAATTACTTACAATACAAAGGTTTCAATCTATAAACAAAGGTTCATTGGCACTCGGTTGAAGTCATTTTAATGCAATAAAATAAAATCTTAACAAGACGCCAGACGTTTATAGATTGAAACCTTTGTATTGTAAGTAACTTAATATTGAATAATTCATTATTTTATTTCTTTTAAAGTAATAATAACTTTTATTATATTGTGTAAGAGCAGAATAGTTCTTCATAATGTATAAAAGTTTTAATTTTCTTAAAATGTTAAATAAACTTTTTCATTTTATTCTGGAGAAACGCCAAATAATATTTTATATTGATTATCTTATTTAACTAATATTAAAATAACCGTACAAATTGTAGCTTAGCACGGGTCAGTCAAAGTGACTGTCATATCTCCGACTATAAAAGTCATTACTGAAAAAACAGTAAAAGTCCGATAATAATAATTGGTCAAACCTAATAGCTTGTTCGAGGATTAGTCCGATAAAATATGTGGCATGCGGTCAAACCTAAATTATGTCCTCTCCCAGTGGGACATCAGTGTGTGGTCGTGGGAAACTCGTAGTAGCCCGAGCTCGCGCCATACCGGTATCCACGCACTGTATTTTATTAAAGAACTATTAAGTTTGTCATTTTCGATAAAGTTAAAGAAAACTGCGTTATCTTATTGACCGTTACCGTTAATAAAAATCAATAATAAATTAAAGATCAAGAAAACACTTGATTTCATGTTTTAAATATACAGGTTGTCCAGTAACTCTTGACAAACTCAAAGTTGATTGATGAGACAAGGTTACGACATTCGCCATATTGGCTGGTGCGGCTGTGACGTCAAGTCGGGCCATTTTCGACCATGTTTGATTTAAGGGAGATCAGTGGCGTAGAATTAAAGAGAAAACAAAAAAGAACTGTATATTGTAAACAAAATTTATTGAATTGTATTAACAGGCATAACTTAAAACAAAACCATAAATGTGGTTTAAATATTGAAAATTAAAAATTATCAAAGCGACGAGAGGACGACGAGGTACCTGGCAGAGCAAAACAATTTTTATGGTTCCGTAAGTCAAAAACTATTTTAAAAGCTTTCTATACAGGAAGTCCGCTAATAAATGTTACACAGAAAAACCACAGATTCCTTATGCCAAAATATTAAGTTTTAACGAAACATACCTAATATCCGAAAGTTCATAAGGAAGATACGGGGTGTCATAGAAAAAAGAAAAGTTAAATTTATTTCGATAATTTTTCCTTCCTTTTTAAATATTTTAACAAAAGGGTATCTAGGGGTTTTTAAACATTAGCTTTTCAGATCGAATATTAATTTTCATGTGTAGACTAGAGGGCGATGGGTTTAAAATTCTCTAAAACTACCCAATTTTTTGTGCTACTCTGTATGTATGTAAACTAGTAAGCTTTTCTATGCTTTCTGCACAAAAAAGGTATACTTAGTAAGAATCGGTCTTGGCAACCGTTTTCAAGGTATTCATGTTTTAGTTGTTCAGTGCACCCGAAAGTGCCTTTAATAACATCGTATTAGCCATAATTTAAACTGCTCAGATATGAAGAGCTGATATCTAAAAACTTCTGGATACCGAGTTTTATTAAAATATTTAAAACGTATCAGAAATTATCGAAATGAATAAAAAATATTTATTTTTCTTTAACACCACGTATCTTCCTTATCATTAACTTTTGGATATAGGTATGTTTGTTTAAATCCTAACTAGGTATTTTCGCAAAAAATATTTTAGTTTTTTTGTGTACCATTAATTAGCGGACACTCATCTGTATCATATGTATATAGAAACACCCTAATGACTGAAAACTATACGACTAAACACTATCAAAATCCCTAAAATAAAACGAGTCCGAACCAATAATATGTGAAGTGTTTATTAACTAACCAAAAACATTAACAACTGGAAATCCTTGCAAAATATACAACCAAAACGAAAATGGCAAATTTCCACAGTTTTTACCAAACAAAGCTTCGACAAGGCACGACTCTGTTATCAGCTGATAATCCTACCAACTTTGAACAGAACTGCCAACCGAAATCGTAATTCTCACACCCTCGCGTCCCTGACAAAAGCTATCACCGGTCTTGATTATGTCTAAACCCCTTCTCATAAAGAAACTCTGGACGAACTTTTAGGGGTTCTTTTACAATAAGAAATAGGAATAAAACTTCATATAAACATACATATGTCCTAATATCTTAGTTTTTGAACTACGGGGTGTTAAACATAAAAAAATAGTAATTTATGTAACAAGTGCATAAAGGGATACTTTTTTACGAATGGAAAGTTTGACAGAACGAGCCGTTAGGCGAGTGCGGCAATCCCATGAGTAAAAAAGACACTTTATGCATGTGTAACATACTGTATTTTTTCCACGACCCTATAAAAATTTCCCAAAATACAATTTTATTCATGTCTTATCTATCTAAACTTATTAATATTAATTTTGGCAGCACAGCCATTATATTGCAACAAAAAATAGCCTCCTTAATTTTTAAGAGACAGTTATCCTCTTCATAACTATGCATTTATTATTTAATTTTAGATAATTGTATGTACTTACTTTTTATAGAAATGCTACTTAAACAGTATACATTCCTTTTCAATTTTTTAGTAATCCAAATTCATTATTAATATTTATATAACTGTCAAATTTTAAAACTAGTGATACTCGAACTAAAAAAATAATGACGAAATCAAAGGTAACTTGACCGTTTGTTTCAGTTGATGTCGCGTTTACTGTTACATTGCATAAATTGATATTTAAGATAATAATTGTAGAAGGCATGGAAACAAAACACTTACTCAATGTATACGAAAAAGCTTCAAAGTATTAAAAAAGTTATTTTTTAACACTTTATGTAGCGTACTAGAATGGAGTACTTTTATCTTCATGTTAACGATTAAAAAAACAGCATTTTTTTAACGGTTGTGAAATAAATTATTGTTTTTTGTATTAATCATTGCTTAATTACAAAAATATAAAAACCTCAAAAAGTAAGTGGCGTAATTTTTTTCTCAATAATATAAGTTGCGGTGCTCACTGAGACGCCACTGGACCCAATAATAACAATCTGGTTAGAGCTAAATAAGCTACTTCTTACTTTAAATAAAAGTAACAAATTTTATCTAAATCGGCATTAGCATATTAAAAATATAAATAAAACTTTTTTTTTTAAATTTTAACGCCTTGTATCTCAGTAAGGAAGCAGCTCCGGACAAATGTTATGGAAACTTTTTTCATAAAATAAAATAAGGAATCACACCTTAAAGTTTAGTAACGTTGTTAAAAACACACTGAATATTTTTATAAAAAAGTGTACGTCACGGTATTTTTCCAAAATAAAAATATTTTTTAAATTCTTGTTTAGTTTAAAGCCAAAATTTCCTGACTGTTTTTTTGGTTGATGTAAGATTTTTGCGTAAATAAATAGATGTCAATAATAATACAGTAAAAGAATCAATTTTTTTATTTATTCTTTAATTAAATGAGGATTTTACCATGTCAAAAATTTGTTTTAATTTATTTACGCGAAATCCGCACATCACATATAAAAAATGCTTAAAAATATACATAATAAACCCCTTATGGACGACACTGTCTTTTTGTGTGCCACAAAATGTATTTTAATGCATAAGAGACGCCTCTTAATTAAAAAAAAATATTTCTGAATTGGTATAAAAGTTATTGTATAATAACAATTTTTTTAAAGAAATTTTAACGCCCCGATGTTCAAAATTTAAGACGTTTAGGACATACAGTAAGGGCAAAAAGTCTGAAATATATTTAATTAAAATTGAACCAATGATTTTTTAGCAAAATGCTCGGACACGTCAATTTTTTGTTTCAATTGCCTGTTTTCGAACATGACAGCCCAGCATACAGGGTTACGCAAGTAGTACCTACATATCACTATTAATGTTTTTTTATGGAACCCCCTGTAATTACTTAAATTTTATTTTTTTTTAAGTATTTTAAATGCAAGACATACCCTATATCTAAAGTCAACAGGTACTGAGAAATTGACGGTTTAATTTACTTTAATCTAGACCGTAGTAAATGTCTCGATTTGAGCACCAATAACATCTTGACAGTAAGCACGCCTCTATTCGAATTCTTGAGTTATTTGTTCGATTTTATATCTGATATTATATTTTATTTCTTCTTAATTTTAAGACTTATTTACATTAACTTTATGCATTAAATAACCCCACAAAAAGAAGTCCAATGGAGTTATGTCGGGCGACCTAGCAGGCCACTCTACTGGACCCCTTTACCCAATCCATCGACCCGGAAATACCCTCACTTAAATATTGACGAAGATCTCTCTGAATTTATTTAAATTAACAGATATGACATCTCTTATTTTTAAACTTAAAAAAATATATTATTTAGAAAAACTTGTTAAAAAATTAAAGTAATGTCATATTTTAAAACAAAGAACCCTCCTATTAAAAAATTGGAATAAAACGTCTTTTTCCAACTTACCCTGTATAGAGATTACATCGAAGTAAATAAACTGTCGTAAATATTCCCTATTGCCCTAAAAGTTTGATGTGTCAAAGCTTTGCTATTAATAAAGCATTTTAAATACATTTAAATCCCTTTAAATAATAAACGGATATTTTTGCTTTTTTGGTTCAATGAGGCTAAAAAAACTCGTTAAGATGAATATTTCTAATTAGTTTTCGTTTCATAAAAACGTCCTCACTCACTGAAAATGTAAATTTATTTTTATGACTTTCTATTACAATGTTTAAAAATGCAACTTTATTAAAATTATGGCAATACAAAAAAAAAGTTTAAAAAAATAATTTAGGATTAATTTAAACACAAAACAAAAACATAATAAAAATAAACAAAAATTTATAAAGTAAATGCGTTTTATGAGACGAAAATCATGTGAAACATTATTTTTAAACCAACTGTTAAATTAAAGCCTTATTTAACGAAAAAAAAGCAAAAATTTACGTTTGTTTTTTGACGTGACAACGTCTTATAGTTCGATAGACCCGGCTGTACGCACCAAAAATCATGACTCATGCGTCGTTACCTCGCGCGTTCCATTTAAAGCTTGAAGTGCAAGCGAAAACGCGAAACAAGCGACAAAGAGGCACAATCTATGTGTTCGGCAACGTTCGACATCTGTTTCTCTCCTACTTGAGTGAGCGTGCAGTGAAAAGTAAATGTGGTGTCAATTGTTTGTAGCAACGATAATTGCGGCGATAAAGGTAATGATTCTTTCGACGCAAAGAGAATGGACAAGGGGAGAGAAACAGTTAATTTACCCCCACTAATTAAAAAATGGCACACACCTGCGACTTGTGATTGTGTTCAGCGACCGAAAGAGCTCGTCAAAGTTTTATTTTATTCTTGCTGAAAGTTGGTAAAAAGCATGTGCTTGGTTAAAAGTATGGATTTATTTATAATTTTTTGTTTCAGTACGCACTTTTTACGTAACATTTTTGTGTCTGAATCAATACTATCAGCCAAATATCTTGCGAACTTTAACCGGTTTAATGGTTAACTTTACGCAGCGGGATTACTCGTCATGCGCATGAGAGGTTCTTTTTTCGGCTTGCTATTAGCTGTTATAAATGTCAAAACTCTTGATTTTCAATTGGTGTATTCCCTTTATGCTCCAGAACCGCCCAGAACGATACCCATAAGTGTTCCTTTTACAATTTTTTGACAATTTTTCATGTTGTAGAACCGTTCTTGACACTATTGACTCAGTTGAGGTAAAAACCAAGATTAGAGTGTGTTTACTTAAGTTCGTACCATAAGGCCAACTATTAATAATTTTAGGAAAAAATTCAACGATCTTATATTATTTTTTTTTCTATGGTAGGTAGGTATATGAAATATCTTAAAAATTATGAATTGTTCTTAAGAAGAAAGTACACTTATTTTTGTCAATATTGAAAATTTATGGAAAAAAAGATGTTTAGGATTAAGATTTTTTTTTCTGCAATACCGAGCATTTTTGAGCTTTCTTTACAAAAGTATTTTATTTCAAAATAAGTATCCAGTATTGTAAACACTTAAATTTTCATTGTTAATTAAAACCTACAATCTTATCTGCTTCCTCATACCTAAAAAAACAAGTATGTGGATATCGAATAAAATGGACCAAGCACAGTGACCTATGGAAACTGAAATCCTACTACGCTTTTCTCAGTATAAGTAATATTAACCTATATACTATAATACCTTTCAACTAAATAGGATTAAAATAAATCTAATCTAAATAAATTTGGTTGGTAAGTTTAAGCGTGCTATTTTCATATATTTCTTAAAATTATACACTGCTTTTACATTTTACAACCATTCTTTATGCTAAATATGTAATTTCACATTAAAAGTTTAGTTTTCAAGAAATAATTTTATTTAGATTTTCATTTTTAGTTCTTATTTTCCTAAAATTTATATATATTTTTCCACATTAACCTATTCCAATCTAAGAAAAAATAGACTTCTACCAAATAAATTTTAATACACCATTAGCACTAAATTACCAATATTTAGTCATTAAAATATTAATAAATTTCAGTAATAACCACATTTCACACTTTTTATTAATGTTTTATGTACATTTACTCAATAAATCAATGTTTTTGAATATACCGCTGATTTAGACATTGGGAGTGCGTATGCGCATTGCGCATGCCCTGCCATCCCGCAGACCTTTTCTTCAAATTGTGCCACTTTTCGAAGCGGCGATTGATCCTCTATCCTTGTCTATTCTCTTTGTTTCGACGTTGTCACGTTCAACTATCGTCAGTAAACCGACTTTGCGGACAACCGACTTTTTGAAGTGATCTAAATGTATTTAAATGTTTGAGAGACAACAAAGCTTTGACATTTGTTTGGAATTTAATGGCAATTAAAATTATTGACGACAGTTAATTTAGTTTGATTCCATTCCATACGGAGTAAGTTGCATTAGAAAGTTTTTTTTAATTTTTGATAAAAGGTTTTGCATTTAAAATATAATATAAATTTTAATTCCAAACACGTTTCTAAAATGATATTTTTCATTAAATTAAAAAATAAAAGTAATTTTCTATTATGTCATGATCGTTTATATGCACCTATCTCGTATACGCTATGATTTGTTTAAATTTTAATCAGAGTTTTGTAAGTATTGGTATAGGTATGCAGATATTTTTATCATAAATATTTTTTTAAAGAATTTAAAAATAAAAATGTCTTCTATATGGTTCAACATTTACGGCTGTCACTGTATAAAAAGCCAAAACACCTATTTTTCTCATTTGACCAGAAATAATCACATTTTTATTATTTCTCTGGTTAAATAAAAGACGTAGGAATGATGTCAACTTTATTAATACAAATGGTTTTAATAAAGTAACATAATATCAATATTTATTATTGTTATAATTTTGCTTTTATATCGAACCATCAAAGTAATAAAGCAGATATTATTATTTAGGAATATTTAAATTACAAAAAGATAAATATGGCAATAACTTAAGAAATTTGGCTATATAATCTTCATAACTAACCCAAATCACATATTATATATATGTATATGCGATTAATATTCAATTTTTTTTCTTATAATTCTCTAAAGTCGCGACCTGACCCACAATTTTGAATGCTTATTTAAATATGTGATTTACTGCCTGACGAGACATATTTTTTTATGGCTATTTTATTAAGCAGTTTGTTACCTAAATGTTTATGTATAATAAATATTATTTTTTGTTTGCCCATTTTTTAGATTTTATAAATTTGCTATTATATTTCTATTAGAATGGTATACAGGGTGCCCAAAATTTTTTTATATTGTGTTGCTCAACTGGGATTACCTTAAGCCGTAACTACAGAAGTAAAATTTATTAATGCCAGAATAGATCTTAGGTTAAATTGACCCGTATATTTCAAAGGGCATAGTAAATTAAAAATAAGCAAATAAACAAATATATCTTTATTATAAGAATTTGACACCATATTGTAAAAAAGTCATTAAACAGTTTATTAAAAAAAATCTAGCTGTTATGGATCATAAACATGTACAGGATTTAAATGTTTGTTTTTTGACATATTCACACATTTAGTGTAATTAAAATAGAAAAAAATAAACAAATGTATTTTTTATATAAATTGTTCTTAGAGAAACTGACATAAACTAAAAACATAACAAAAACCAAGAAGATTAAAACTTGAGGAAACGTGCAGTGGATTTACAACAGAAATTTTTTATGTTATGCAGGACTTTACTTGTACATTCCATTTAATTTAAGATGTTTTTCTTCTTTTATTTAAAGAATATTTTCTGCAGTTTTTAATTTTTAATTTTTTTTTCTTTTATTATTATGTTTTCTTTATTTGCGTTAGCAGCTTCATTTCTTATTGTTTTATGTTTTCGTAGCGTTACATTCTTCTTCAGAATTAACATTCTGTCCATTTACAGTGTTTAAACCTAGACATTTAATAGCATTAGGGGAGAGTCGGCTATTGGTGCGCACTTAAGGCTAATTCAAGATATTGCAAAAACTTGAAACATTTCAGTTTCCATCTTTTCTTGAGATATACTTCAAGGGCCTAGGTATATTGGTAGGGACCGCATTCAATGAATGGTTGAACAGTAGAACAGTGAGAGGCGAAATTTCCAATTAGTGTAACGCGCACAATTAGCCGACCTAGTCGGCTAATGGTGCGCGTATGTCGGATAATTGTGCGCAATAATAAAACTTGATGACCTTCAAAAAACTAGTTTATTGAACATAAATATTGAAATGACAAACAAATATACGGAATAAGATAAGAAACCAGGTTACAGATGTATTAAAAAAAACTAAGCATCGCAGAAGTCACAAATATATCCTTCTGGACTATCCTCTCCTGTACACATGGCATGAGCCCATTGACGACATATCGAACACTTGTACCATAGTTCGTCTTTTTGCTACCATCACCACATAATACACAAACGTCATTTTCATCTGACACGAGATCGTCCAACTCATCATCATCGCACAGTTCACTTTCTGAAATATCTTCAGAGCTGCTGTCTTCAAAAATCTTCCTTTTTGTACCTCTTTCCAATTTTGTTTTTTTTCCTTTGCCCCTTTTTCCATTTTGACGCTTGATTAAACGATTTTGCCTTTCTTTTCTTTTTTCAATTTCCATCTCAAGTTTTTCTCTGTTAGGCGTTCCTGTTAATATCTCAGATTTTTGTTTTTTCCGGTAATTCTTTTTGTTTGGGGTGGTTTCGGAAGCGGACTTAGATTTTCCAAAATGCTGCTGCTGGATGTACTTGGAACTGCACCATCGTTATTTCTTGTATTGACTTGAGTTTGGTTGTCGGCCGACGAGGTGGAGGGAAGCGGTTCATCATCAACTATTACAGGTAAATGATAAGTTGCGGCTAAAAAGTCATCATCCGTGAATTTATCTTTTTGGAAAGGCCAGATGCCAGATGCCTGAAAGCCTGACTGTGCTTTGTCCATTGTAGCAGTATGCACGTATGCTTTATTAAATATCTCGGCTAAATCATATTGAGTTATCTCTCAGCTGTCAATAAGTAATAGTCACAATACCTGTTGAATGCTGATTTGAGAGGACCAAAAAAGTTATATCTAATGGTTGAAGTTTGTGTGAAGTGTGAGGAGGTATTGTTAAAAGAGAAATCCCATGGTCTCTACAGTAATTAAATATAGGAAGAGAAATGTGACTGGAGTGGTTATCCAAAATCAAAATGACTGGATCATTTTTCGACGGTTTCACGGTATTTTTGAAATGGTGAAGCCATTCATAAAAAAGATCTTCGTTACTCCAGCCGCTTTTAGAACAAGAATAAATAGATTTGGATGGGCCATTTTTTGTTAAAGCGTCTGTCATTCTGATCCTTGGAAAGATGAACATTGGTGGAATGTAACAGGTGCCTGATGCGTTAAAGCAGCAAATAACAGTGACTGTCTTCCCTCTTTCACCGGATGTTTTCGCGCCAAACTGTTTGACACCCTTAGGTCCCAATTTCTTGCAAGGCTTTTGTACGGTGGTAATTCCGCTCTCATCAACGTTAAAAATTCGGTCTTCCTTGAAGTTAAATTTCGTGTATAATTGTTGCAAATTATTAAAAAAGATGGTAACTTGTTCTTTATTAAAAGCCGAGATCCTATTTATGCTCGTGGGTTCAGGCTTTCTTAGAGAAATTTCTGGATGTCTCTTTAGAAAGCCATAATACCAGTCTTTCCCTGCCATTTGTGTTTGAGCGTTAAAATTATGTTTAATATGACTAGCATTCGCAAATGAGAATGCAAGTCTTCTTAGCTGATTTCTGGTCAAACCATGAAACAACTTCGCCATCTTAAGAATGTGCTCTATTAATTGTTTTTCTTGATCGAAAGAAAAGATGCAACGCTTCCCAATATGAGGATTAACGATATCACGTCCATCATCAACACATTTCTTACATTTTCGAATAGAAGATTCAGGAATATCAAATCTTCTTCCAGCTTCGCGTATTTTACCACCATTTTTTACGAAGTCTAGAGCCTTGCTCATAGTTTCGGCATCCCAGGACGCCTTTGTGGTTTTTCGTTGATATTTTGGCATCTGGAAAATAATGGCTTTTCTAAATAAAACATGTTATATGAACATTTAGACTAATTTTGTTGCAGAATATTAATAAGAATCGCGTGATTGAAAAATCTATATTCATTTTCATTAACGGAATTTATATGGAAGTCACAAAACTAAACAAAATGCCTTTACATACTTTGTCGGCTAATGGTGCGCATTGCGCACCATTAGACGACCTTAAATTTCACCACATAACACAAAATTTTATAAAAACAAAAAAGAATCGGGCAAAACTAATTATACCAGTGTCTAAAATGGTAAATAAATAACGTGTATATGTACTTTTTAAACTATAAATCTATCAAGAAAAAAACTTACCGCTTATTTTCTCAGACGCACAAACAATAACGTACCACGAGAAAACATGTAAACGATAACTGCCAACTGGTAAAGTATCTCCCTACGTTCGTTTGTCTGGGATAGATCTGGTAGTTGCTAATAGATGGCGCGACAATATAGTTTTTGTAATTTTATTAAATAGGAGAGTAGAAACATCGATGCGCACAATTACCCAACGCGCACAATTAGCTGACTCTCCCCTATTGCTGTAAAGTACGTGTGCTAGTAAGAACTGCCTGGCGACTGTTTAAACCATCTAAAACAATTTCTTTGATTAAAGTAATTGGTATTTGATTTTTATAAAGTTCTTTTATTTCCACATCTTTGTCCAAATCTATCTCTGAATTATTGTCTTGGGCGTTAAAATATATTCAGTATCTGACCTAACATCGCTATTGTTAAAAATAATTTCTTTTACCCATTTTATCAGTGTCTCTTTATAACCCTTATCTCTATATCTATACTAATATATAAAGAATAAGGAGGTAAAGTTTGTAACTTTGTTTGTTAGTTTGTGGGTTTGTTTTTGTATCCGCTAATCTTCGGAAGTACTGAACCTATCATAAAAATTCTATTATAATCAGAAAGCTACACTATTTAGAAGTGTTTTAGGCTATATTTTACTATGATTAAACAAAAAGTTCAGACATTAACGCCGAACGAAGTGGGCACAGGTCGGCTATCTTGGATAAACTATAACTAAAATTCGATATTGACGTTACTATTCTCAATGGATTTTAGTGCGGTTTTTTTAATAGATAGAGTGATTTAGGAGGAAGGTTTGTATGTATAATAATATCCAAAAAACATATAGAGAGTGTTTAAAAAATAGTTTACATTTAAAATTGATATTACTCAACGCGTTTTTTTTTTTAATAGGTAGACTGATTCAAGAGGAGGGTTTATATGTATAATAATTTCAAAAAAAAAAACATATACAGAGTGTTTCAAAACATAGTTTAGATTGAAAATTGATATTGTCGTTACTATTCTCAACGGATTTTGATGCGGTTTTTTTTGGTAGATATACTGATTCAAGAGAAAGGTTTATATGTATAATAATGTCAAAAAAAATATATACAGTGTTTAAAAAAAAGTTTATATTTAAAATTCGATATTGACGTTACTATTCTCAACGGATCATGATGCGTTTTTTTTTAATAGATATGGCGATTTAAGAGAAAGGTATATATGTATAATATAGTAAAAAAACATATACACAGTGTTTAAAAAAATAGTTTACATTTAAAATTCGATATTACTCAACGGATTGTGATGCGGTATTTTTAAATAGGTAGACTAATTTAAAAGGAAGGTTTATATGTAGAAAAATATAAAAAAAAAACATATACAGAGTGTTTTAATAATCGTTTACATTTAAAATTCGATATTACCGTTACTATTGCAATTGAAAAAAGTGTTTATAGGAATTGTTCACAGGTATAATTGGTTTATAAAAAGAAATATAGAATTGCCACACAGGGTGGGTCAAAAAGATGTTTCATTTTTTGATGAAATGTAAGATGCACCTAAAAACATACCGGTGTCAACAAATTTAGTAAACAAGCCATACCTCTTAGAGTATCAAAATGATACTTGGTATAGGAAGAGAAGAGTTTTCGCATATTTTTTACTTTTCAGGCCACTATGTTTTGACCTTAAATGGCTTTAATGTTAATTTTTTAATGGAACACCCGGTTTATTTTATCATCCTTAGATTCCTAAGACAATTCATAGGTAGAATGTGACATTTTAAAATGTTTTTAAGGGAACTTTCCTCTCTTGCCCATCGTCGGGCTGTGGGGGATTTATCGCTTTTTATAGGTACGTCCATGGCTTCTGCTCTGAAGAATTGTCCAGTATAGTTTCTTCACTCACGGTTCCCACCAGAGAAACTCGTGGTGCCGCGCGTATGCATCCCCATACGGTCCAACTGGACAGGCCTCGAACTTCCCACTTTGTTCGTTCTTTTATTTCTAGAGTTTCTAGAATGTGGAACCTGCTGCCCGCGGAGGTCTTTCCTTCCTCCCCCCAAATCTTCAAGTGTTTAAGTCCCGTGTCAACAAACTCCCTCTTACCTCGCTTAAGACACCCACGGTACGTTAGTATTTAGGCTTTTAGCCTTCGTGGTTTGTCCAAAGATAAAAAACTTGATTTTTTTAAGTCTTTTAAAAATTGCATTCAGATGGCCATGACTGAATGCAAATTAATTTAGTGACCCTGGATGATGTTAGAAAAATAAAATCTCAAAGTTTTAGTGAATAATATGAAAGGTAGGAATGAAACAATTCGGCAAAATGACATTTTCGTGTTCAACTATTATTTTTGGCACCCTTTCTAGACAAGCACTTTTTAAACAAAGGATTTTTGGAAGAATCTAACAATACCAATTTATTTGCGATCGGAATAAAAATAAAGTCATAAATAAAGTATTATAGCCTCCTAGATACAATATTACAAATGGCTTTCAAAGAATCAAGTGGGCGTAAAAATTTCTTAAAATGTCAAATTAGTATTTAAATTTGTTTTAGAAACCTAAAAATGTTTAAATATACAGGGTGTTTCATTAAAAAATTAAATTTGAAGTCACTTCCGGTTAAACCGGAAGTAACTAAGAAGTGCGAAATATGCGTAAACTCTCCTCTTTCCATACTAATTATTTGTACCAAGTCTTATTTTAATATGTCCAATACTCTAGAAGTTACGGCTTGTCTAATAGATTTGTTAACACCCAGTATAATGGGTCTCTTTGTTTTTGACATATACGGCGAAATTATTTCTTCTATTTTTTGACCCCTCTCGTATTTTAGTTGTTTTGTAACTTATGGTAAAAGTAAAAACTGATATAGGTTGTGTAAGTTTATTTTTTGAGATATACCTAAATCGAATATATTTTTTTTTGTTTTATGGTACACCCTGCAGGTTTTTGAGTCATAAAATTATAAGACCAGGGTTGATAACGTTTGAAACAAAAACATATATATATAGTAGAATAAGACTAATTTTAAAAGGCAGAAAAAATAATAAAATTTATAGAAAAAAATAAATTCCAGTCGATCTGTTGTCGGGAAGGGGGAAGGAGGGGGGATTAAAGTGTAAAATACGTTTTTTAGATTTCCGGCCAAACTACAAGCTGAATGAAAAAAGTTAAAGTTGTAGGCAATGTAAAGATGTTCAACTTTTGTATTTAGCTTTTTTACATGACCTCACAATTTATGTGAAAAAATTTAAAGAGCCCTGTTTTCGGTTTTTATTTATATCTTTATTTTTCCTAATTATACTGTAATATTTTGTTTTTAAAATATTTATTTTTATATATTCTTTAGACTTAATACCGAAAAAGAACCCATATTTTCAATCAAAAATTCAAGTGTCAAAATATCGGCATTTTCAAATAAGCATTTTGTTCTTTGAAATCTCTACTTTCCGGTGGTGTAAAAAAGTATACATTACCACGGTAAATTTTCTCAGGAAATGAATTTTCATAGGACAAGTTATTTTTTCGGATATCGACAAACGTGGTTTTTACCCTTAAAAACTCACCTCCTTCCACTTTTCGACCCCAGATGGCCTGCAATTTATTTTTCCTTTTATAATTGTTATTTACTCTATATTTTTCAAAGGGTTTCATCATCTATTTTTTGGTTTTAAAATGTATCGACCCTAGTCTAATAATGATTTAAAAAAGGATTCAAATTTTTGCGTTACCACTGTAATGAATAGTTTTTACACCATTAGAAAGTAGAGATTTTAACGAACAAAACGACATTTGACTTTTTGGAAAATGCCGATACTTTGACACGTGAATTTTCGATTAAAAATAACGATGTTTTTAATATTAGGTCAAAAAAGTATAAAAATACATATTTTAGAACCAAAAACTTACAGAATATTTGGGATAAATAAAAGTACGTTTTCACCAAATTTTGTAAAAAATAATTGTTTCTGTAAAAGCTAAAAATAAAAAACCAAAAACTTATTTTTAAAAAAATTTCACATACATTGTAAGGTTATATAAAAAAGCTAAAAACAAAAGTTTTACATCTTTACATTGCCTCCAATTTTGCAATTTAACTTTTTCCATTAAGCTTGTAGTTTACCTTTAAACCTTCCCTCCTCCCCTTCCCGACCTCAGAGCGAGTGGAATTTAGTTTTCCTATAAATTTTGTTTTATTTTCCATCTTTTTTAGTGGGTTTCATCCTACTATATTTTTTTTTTACTCTTTTACTTTTTTTTAAAGGTTTTGGCACCGGTCTATAGGGCGGATGAGAGCTTCTTAAAAATTTATACAGTTTCTAGTAGTTATTTTATATTTTTAGACTTTAAACCGATGTTTTTAATTTAAAAATTAATTTTTGCGTAATGGGCCATGACATAAAGTATATTACCAAGGAATAAAGTTAGTCGTTAGTCCATAATTTGTTTATATTTACGACAACATCTAAGGTTTTAAGGGTTTTACAAAGCTCATCACCCCTATTCATTTATTTGATCCTCATGTTTGTTCACTTAAAAACTTAATATTGTGGATTAGCAAATGGAAACCAGAAGTAATAGAACACAAGTGAATAGATTAATTAATCCATATTGATGTCAAATACCGAAATTCCTAATTTTATTTTTCTATCTTAAATGGTTAAAAAAGTTACAAGAGGGAACCACCTTTGAAAAAACCCTGTCTTTATACTTAGTAGCTAAAATATATTTAACACAAACACAACTATTTATAAATATACAAACGAATTTATTGTCAAAGACCATCCATACTTATTACATTTGAATTTATCATAGGAAGTTCGATAATGGTTTTAATTAATTGGGCAAATTTTTTGGTTCTTCTGGTATTTCTGGTAAACCATTGTGATTTCCGTTTTCAAAAAACTGCCTACTCCGTTTTGAGAGGAACCACTTACTGATTCTAAAAGTAAAATAAGCAATAAATTTTTATTTTTAATACACACTTTTCTCTCCATTATTAAATTAGAACAATTTTTTTAAAAATCTTTATGACAACCCACAAATTTTTGTTTATCGGGTGGTGCATCGTCACTGGGCATCGGAATTTCGATGTTTTGATAACTTTAAATTTTGACTCCTATATTGATTATACAACAAAATTGTAAGATACTATTTTGCAGACAGTTATAAGATAAGCTTACACACTGAATTTTCTAATCACCCAATTAAATGTTATTTAAGAAAAACTATTTGTAAAATCGTCGCATACCTGATACATATCATAGTGAATTCATAACACTTGTGGATTTATGACGGTATCTATAAAGATGTAAAAACACCGGTAATTTTTTAAATAGGTTATATTACGTATTACGATAACTCATTTTAAGAAATACAAGTTCCAAAACTGTAAAAACATTACCTACGAGAAAAACAATTTATTTCAACTAGTAAGAGTCAGAATGGACTACGTAGTAGGGGGATAATGGTAAATCATCCTCATTATCACCCCCACCTCATCATCTGATTCTTCTTTATCTTTCCTTAATTGAGTCTAGTCTAAAACTTCGAAACTCATCATCATTCATCATTTTTCTCAATTTCTTCCTTAGTAGCTTCTACTACTCTTAAATGATCTTCATTTAGTTAGTTACAATTATGGGCAACATAAGTTAGTTTTCCGGCGTTCTCCACGATAAGTTTGTTTCTTTTTTTGCCGATGGATAAATCCATAATTACTAAAGGTTCTTTGGGTTGCGGCTGTTGATGATGGTATATTTTAAATGTCTACAGCCATCTACTTATTTTAGAACTGGAACTAATTCCTGCCCATTAAATAGGCAAACCCATGGTTTTTGGTGGAAATAACGAATTTCTTAGCAAAAATATATAAAATAATTTTGTACTGTGTGAGTAATTCCATACTTGTAAAGAATACTTACTTTGAATAACGCCTCGCCGCTTTATAGATGAACTCTGTTGAAATTAAATTTTCAGTTGCAGTTGAATTGTCGCCGCGTTGATTTGGTTAGACTATAGAGCGAAAAAAAAAAACAATATCTACAATGTTACCGACCTTGCGGTAAAATAACGTAATGTTAGCAAAATTACTGGGAACATTACCTCGGTAATATTAACCTTTACATCACTAGGTATCAGGTATGCCACGAATTAGAACATAACGAAATGTAGTGTGTAAGTTTATCTTATTAAGGTCTTTAAAATAGTCTTATACAATTGTTTTAAAATCAATAAAAAGCCAACATCAAAATTTACATGGAATTTTTTGTGGCCAGTCTGGCGATACACCACCCAGTATAAATCAAGAATTAAGTACCGTTGGTGCCAAGTGTTTCTTTAGTTATGGTAAAAATGTTTTTCTCTTACTTGTGACAATAGAGATACATCTGATTCCTAATGTCTCTAGCTCACAAGCCATTGATTCTGTCATTCCTATAACTGCGGCTTTACTTGCAGAATAAGCACATGTGAATTTTTGACCGTCCATTGCTAATGCATTGGACATATTTATTATGATTCCTCTTCCACTTCTTCGTTTTGGGGCATTTTGGGCAATTATTGGTACAATAAATCGTAGAACGTTAAAAAGCCCTGAGACATTTTCCTAAAAATATATTTTTCTTTAGGCAAATAATGTAGTGTAGCGATTAACGCTGTTCTTTATTTTATAAAGTACCCAAGCTGCAAGCTGACGTCATTATGACGTCATTTTTAAGTCATTTTTGGTCATAGGACGTCATCAGACCAAAATTATGACGTCATTTTAACGACGTGTTTTTGACGTCGTTGAAGTGACGTCTTTTTGACGTTATTTTTTTGTCATACTAGCTCATAAAAATCTAATGACGTCATGTTTAGAAAACCCGCCACAAAAAATTTTGTGACTATATATGATTCGTGTCAAAATCCAACCGAAATATCATATGATTTTACAAAATTTAGATATTAGATAGGAAAAAACTTTACCGATAGATGGGCAATGGACAATAAACTACTACGTTTATTCAACATCTTCGCTTTTTATCGCCTAGACCGTACCGATAAGACCAAAATAATTCGAGATCGGACTGCGGTTGGTGAAAGAAATATCTTCGGCTAGTGTAAAAATCTGCATCTCCAGGTTGGACAGTGTCCCGAGAGATGCGACCTTGTAGTGCAAGGAAATTGCAAGCAGTAAAGAGTTTTTTCCTATTTCAATTTTCAAATAAAATATCGTATCATTTTAGCTTTAAAAAAAATATGCATCAATTTTTTGTCATCTTAAAGACGTCATTATGACGTCATTAACGGGATGTCTTTTGTCTGTGACTCTGACCAAATGTGACCAAAAATGACTAAAAAGAGACGTCAATAAGACGTCAGCTTATCAATTAAAAACTTTCATATTTATATGGCAGAATGGAATGACGTTACATGGCTCACCATGCATTATCATCCAAACTAAACGTGTATACAAAATTTTAGCTTGGTCGGTTGAAGATTTATACTTTAAAATTAAGTTCCAAGATTCCACCCGAACACACATTAATACATATGTACATGAAGTTGGTCCTTATTTTATACAGGATATGTTTAAATTTTTTATGATAGTCTTAAATGGGTTCCAAATAAATAAAAAAGAAATCGCGTCAAATTGCGGGTCTTAATTTCAAAATTATCAAATCAAAGTTTTAAATGGGGTTAACATGGAAAATGTTTCGTTATTATTTTGTAATTTTTTAGGTTATTTACTAATGAACAGATGCTATCAGTACATGAAAATTCTTGTTGCAAATTTTACGCTCTACAAAAAGGTTTTTAGGATTTTTTGCTAACATAATTGGTTCAGAAGTTATTCGATGTCAAAATATTAAATAACACAAAAAAAACATAAAGTCGCGTCAATAAAACATTTTTTTAAGTCCTTAGAGACAGCTCCACTTTTAATAAAAGTTTCTTAAAAGTTTTCCTTTTTTATTTTATTTAAAATCAGAAACCTCTTGGAGAAAAAAAATCTTTGTGTTTTTAAACAATATACAGTGTGTACGTCACTGAGTTGTCTACGTAAATTGACGTTATATGGAAATATTTTTTATTAATAATTTACGAACAAAATTTTTTTTATAAAAGGTTTTACTTGGTGCAAAACCTCAAAAGCAATCATCAGATATTAAATTGAATAAGTATTCTACGAGGTTTGACCAAAAATTTAATTTTTGCTTAAGAGTAAAATACCTGTATTTTTGCTTGTATCAAAGATAGTAATAAAGTAAAGATGTTTAGAAAAAATTCTTTCAAATATGCAATTTGTTTCTATAAAATTAGAATCTACTTAGTTGTAAACTTAAAGATGTAATTATTGTTGTCCAACAAATTATCAACTTATTTAAAATAAAACTATGATATTTCATACTGATTAATTAAGTTAAAAGAAATGCGAATTGTTAAAAACAAATATCTTCTTTCTACATCTAACACACTTACGTGTACGATTTTAGAAAATTCCTGTAAACTGTGTGCTGCTTTTTCTTTAAATTCATAAATTGGCGCTGTTTTGTAAAAATCTATGCAATTTATTACACCATCAAGTCTTCCAAATTTTTCTTTAATAATTGAACTTAATGTTTTTATATCATTTTCAGAATGTATCTAAAAAAACATAATAATGAGGAAATTATGACCGGACAGGGCTAAATATGATAGTTTAAAACCTAAGCACCAGATTTTTTAATTTCTATTCTAGATTTTCATATTTTTGTTTGTTTTTTTCTACTTACATTAATTGGTAAAAATATGGCTTTGTCATCTCCATATATATGAAGAGTTTTGGTAGGAAGGTCACATATTATTACTCTAGCCCCTTCTTTCAGCAACGTTTCGACTGTAGCTCGACCAAAATCATCCGATGCCCCACCCGTTACCAAAAACACAGAATTCTAGAATAAGAAATAACTAATTACTATAAAAAGGATCTTATTTAAAAAACAGTTAACGAAAACTAATACTTCAGATACTAGTTTAGTAAAAATGATTATTATCTTTTATTATTATACTGGAGTGCTCACTTTAAACTTTTAACAAATTTATTATTTACCTAAACTAATTTTAAATACCAATAAGAGCACTCACCAAGTGGTTATCCAGAGACAAGTATTATTTCTATAAATAATTAAAAATAAAAATATATATATATATATCACACCTTTATTAACATTTTTGCTGATATACTTCATGACACTAATTGACAATGAAGTAAAACAATAATTCACCTTCAATATAATTTTCTTATAGATATGTGCAAAACTATCGTTTCTTATTTAAGAATCTTATCGTGTCCTATAAATTAAGAAAAAAGGCGTTTTTGTTCTTTAAATAGAACCAACACTTCCTTCCCCTTACTTTTTACACATAAATAAATACATTAAATATAGGTAGCGCCAGTAAGCAATTACCTACAGGTTTCAATAATTATTATGGATATTTGTCTATTTGTTTTACAAATATCACCTTACTACATTATACAAAAACAAAACAATGCAATCATTTTAAGGATTGTTTAATACTATAATTAAAAGATAAGAAGTAAAATTTTAAATATGTGCCTACTTGACTTGTTAGCAAATGTGTGTTTTTTTAATGTAGGTCTCTGTATTGTTTTTGGTATTATGATATCATTATCGCTTATTAAAGCAAATTACTTCGTATCTCTAAATAACTATAATAACAGTTTTCCTATTTTGATAAGGATAATTTATATTTTATTATAATTAGCGAATATTTTTGGTAAAGTTAGTACCTATTTTATAATATACAGTGTGTCTACGTAAACGTCATATATGATACTTTACTCTCAAGCAAAAGATTACGTATTTGGCCAAACCTTGTAGATTACTAATAGATACAATTTAATATCTCATGGTTACCTTCTACGTTAAAAACTTATTATAAATAAACACCGTTTAGGCACCAATAGACATGAAAGTTTTCATTAATTTCAATCAATTTACAAATTAACTCAACCGACATAAAATTTAATTTTCTACAACATTTTACTTATAAAATTTTGTCCTATTTTTTAAAAATAAAGATACTTTACGGCGCCCCCCATTTTATTGACAATCAAAAAGTTTTTTTTTTTTACTTTTTCTGTTGTAGAATCGCCCCTGTACAGTTTGTCGGTTGAGTTACTGGACACCCTGTATGTATGTAAGTAATTTGATTGAATTTGATGAAAACTGATGTCTATTGGTGCCTAAACGGTGTGAGGTTTATCGACTTTAATAAAGAGTACCTTATTTTTTAGGTTTTTAATTGTCCATAAAATGGCGCCCCCAGTTTTCGATATTTATCAAAAAAAAAGATTATGATGTAAAGAAATTTTAAGCTTTAGGTAATGTGCCCTCTGGCGGTATTTAAAAAAAGTACTTTTGTCTTAAAATTTTAGAATCTGCAAAGCTCGATATGTGTGCCAAATAACAACTGGATTGGTTAAAAAAATAAATGCAATATGGCGAAAAAACCAAAATAAAAATTGAACTTTGACGGCTTTGTAACTCGAAAACGAATGACATTTTGAAAAAATTATATGAAGCTCTACCCTTATTTTGTCAGAGTAGAATCAACCCTAAGTTTCGTGATCGATTTCTGAATCACCCTGTATATAAACAAAACGTACATACAGAAATGCATACCCATTATAAATGGTAAAGTTAAACATTTTTTCTTAATTAACCATTAAACTAAATAAAAATTTGAAGACAAGCAGGTTTTTAACCAATTTTTTCTGTGAGTAATAATTAAACAATCAAATACCCAAATAACACAACATATATGAGTATAAACTTAAACGAAAATTTATAATTACCTTTAAAGGTTTACGAAAAGACTAACAAATAAAAAAATAAAGAGTTCTTCTCTTAACTGTCGTTGATGAGAGGGATATTTTTGCGTATCAGTAGGAATTATTATTAGCATTATTTTAGACACACCTTGCTTAGTTTTGTAAGGGAATACCACGTTTATTTTAAATAGAAAATAAACAGTTTATATTTTCGTTTTACTTCTATTTATCACCTAATCTCTAAAAATTAACATTCCCATCTCAGCGGTATTATAGCTTTGATCTAGGAATCGCGGTTGACTTTCTATACCGCGGATTGTATTCTCATTATACAACATAAAATTTTATTGGCTACTATGTGACACGTACGGTACACATAGAACATCACACAAAACCTTTTATAGCTAATTAAGGATATATATTACCGCAGGTATTTATAGGTATTTTCGTAAACGTTTAAAGTTGGAGGAAAAATGCATTTTATGGCAAATAAAGCGATATTATCTATGAATTTCCAGACCTGTATAAGCAATCCAAAAATGTAAACAAACCTGTGCAGGCGTTTCTCTTTCTTATTTTTATTATAACCTCATACAGAATCAAGGTTAATAACATAACACATATTCTTATTTTATTTTTTTTTTTTTCTTGGTTTTGGTCCTTTATGTCCAATCCACCTCAGCTCCGGACAATGCTTTCCAGGAGGGCTTCGTCGGCGAAAAATCTGGATAATCGAGCTCGTAAGCTCCAGAAATTCCGAAAGAAAACAAAAATAATTCTACAATCGATGCAATGCGCAAATTGTCGGCTGTCAAACCAAGATCTGCTACTGGTGTTACGTATAGCCTTTCGCTTTCACTACTGGACAGTTCCCATGGCACGCCCATCTATTTCCTTACCATTTTGAGAAATACCACCGCCAAACAGGAGTACCATCAGCTTATACGCGAATCTTCGCTCCGCAGCGCTTAGATCCAGAAGAAAGCATGCTGTTAATTTAGCGTGAATCTTTCCTTAATCCCCGAAGGTAAAAACGTCCGTATGGCACCTCTAACCGCCATCCCAGGAAGAACTTTGTAGTCCTCTACGCACGTCCGCACTGTCCGGAGTTCGAACAGAAGAGTCCAACACATAGGCAATGTGAGAAAAAGAGACAATCTAACGTGAAAACCTGCACATGTAAATATTTCTGATTGGATTAGTCACATACATCCTTTTTTGTTGCTCTACTGGCCGATATCCCAATACCTGTTTGCTTAACCAGTATATTATCAAATAGTACCATCATACAATATGTATATTTTGGTATTTTTAAATGTCAAAAACATTTTTTTGCATTATTAATTTAATTAACAATTTTATGAGATTTGTTTTTAGCAATGCACCTTAACTTTTTTCCAGTGACTTAATTAAGAAATAGCAATTAAATAAATTTGTTCTGCTAAACATTTGCAGTATATAAGTTCATTAGAAATTTACGATGCATTTATAGAAAATATCTATTTTAACAGATTATTTAAACAAGCTAAATTAAATTAGAAATAAAAACAGATTGAAAGTAGCACTGTAATGTAATCATTTTTATGTAAGAAGTTTTTTTCTCATGATATCCTCTTTTAAATAGGTCGCTATTCAGGATACATAAAAAGTATACACTTTAAGCGTCTTTTCACACTACGCCATATTCGCCGGATAGAGTGATAAAACATTATATGGAGCCTTTGAGTTTGCCGAGAATTGACGTCCTTAGGGCTTATCATTCTCTTATAAAACACCCTGTTTTATTTAGACCGGACCATTCAGAATGTAATTATTTAAAATCCGAATTACTCAAAAACGGATGCCGAAATCAACTTTTACAGGGTCGTTGTACAGGGTATACCTTTTTCAGTAAAATATGTTTAGGAATAATAGTTTGTGTCTGAAAGTCAAGTAAAGATGATAGAGTTTAATTTTTTATCCCACAAACCTTCTCTTCCCTTAGCCAATTTTTGCGACAATACACCAATTAATAACAGAATTATTTATGGAAATCTAAAACTTAAATGAACTTTTTGACACCCTATATCTCCGAAATCATCAATTTTTTGACTAAGGTAAGTTGAAAGAGATCATAATTGCAAATTTGGCTACAGCAAATCGTATACTGCGTTGAATTTGTTAGTTAGAATAGGTTGCAGACTTGCAGCTTCTATTGTATCCATGGGTTATGATTTTTGAGCTCTACGTAAACTAAAAATGGACTGTACCGCGGAGCAAGGAAAGGGCAACTGCCTTTCCGTAGTTCTATGTGGTAATATTGTTTATATGTAGATATAACATTTTTATTTGTCTAAACTTAAGTACTGGGCAATATTAATGAATTTATGAATTAATATTAATTATTATTTTATTTACACAGATAAATCGAAAAATTTACATTTTTCTAGGTAAATTTTTATGCTATAATAAGTTCTATCTTGTTTACCCCCCATAAACCACATTCTGTCCTTGCCCTTGTGCAGCGCACCGTTTGAAAAATCCGCCTAGGAAGCAAAAAAATCCGCTGGCGACGCGCGTCTAATGAACGCACTCTGATTTATTTATAATAATAACAAACCCATTTGTAAACAATGATTTATTCCATTAATAATTAATACACCCGACGAGTTTATGGTTCTCTACAGCACGTGTCAGCTTTTATAGCAGGACAGAGATGAAATAGGATGATGTTTTCTAAGTACGTGATACGCGTTTTAGCAATGTTTTTTTCATTTATCCAGTAACATATGAAATCAGCCTCTGTCAGGGTTATGTGCTTTTAAAAAGGTTTGTTTATTTTATTATTTTCTGTGCACTTAGCGGCATTGCGTTCAGAATGAATTATAGGTAGTTCAGACTTTACGCTAGTCGGGCGAAAAATTCTATTCTATTCTATTGGTTTTTCTTGGTTTTGGTGCCTTCAGGTCTAATTCACCAGCTCTCCCCCTTCCGAACTATGCTTTCCAGGGCTTCGTCGGCGGAAAATCTGGATAATCAAGCTCGTAGCTCCCAGAAATTAAAAAAATCTACAATCGATGCAATGCATAAACTGTCGGCTGTCAAACCAAGAGCCGCTACTGGTGTTACGTATAACCTTTACTTTCACTACTGATAATTCCCATGGCGCGCCCATCTATTTCTCGCCATTTGAGAAATACCTCGTGTTTACTACCAAACAGGATACCATTAGCTTATAGGAATCTTCGCTCACAACGCTTAGCTCCGGAAGAAAGATGCCGTCAATTTAGCGTGAATCTTTTCTTGATCCCCAAAGGTAAAAACGTCCGTACGGCACCTCTAACCGCCACCCGGGATGAACTTTGTAGCTCCTTTATGCACGTCCGCACTGTCCGGAGGACAAACAAAGAGTCCGGGCGAAAAAAATGGTTTCGAGGCGACTCATCTGGTGAAGGCTAGCTGAGCCAGGTGCATTTATTAATACGAGAAATACTCTGCCCGTCCGTCGCGCCTCTGATGGACGCACTTTAACGTGTTTACAAGGCAAGACAACGCGCCAGCGGTCGCTTCTTGCCCGCCCGTCTGTCTCTGGTGGACGCGTACTTTAAAAGGTGTAAAATTCTTTTAGGATCCTCAAAATGAAGACAAGCTGCAGTTAGGAGGGATCTGTATAGTTTGTTTTAAACCGACAAGGATACTATTTTAATGCCAAGGACCTTTTCTTTGTTTGATCTTATATCCATACATGTAACAATTTGGCCACATACCCCCATTTTGTAGGAGGTGAATGATTTTGACATTATATTCTAGGGTTAAAAGTTACTCATCGGGGGTTTAAAATAATGTGTCATACGACTTTCCTTGTCTTTAAAAAATAATAAATAAAAATTGCATGTAAACATTGAAATAAACTTGTCCAACAAAAAAGTGATGTTTGCCCAGTCCGAAACTTTTCACATTGACATGCTGGATTAAAGCGCCGCTTCCATATATGGCGGTATGTAAATTCGTGGTAGACTCACTGATCTCGATGGATTGCCAATGTTATTACCTGCGCGAAACAAAAGTTATATTTCATGGGCGAAAAAACCGGTTTCTGCGCAAGCAAGTTTGGGGGTAAACGCACCTGGCGCCAAACAGACTATCCGCATTATCGGAAAAGAATTTGTCGACGGCGTCTTGGTTTTTCTGTTCGAAGTACGGTAGCTAACCGAGCGTCACGGTCAGACCGCGGACGGAGGGAACGGGGTGCCAGTGTTTGTATTTTGCCACGGCTTTTAAGTGCGCATATATTCGTCCACCCATCCATTTGTTTACTAGGGCTATAAAATTTAATAAATAAAAGTACTTCAAAAATATATTTCTTGTTACAAACCTAAAGATACAATAAACTGCTACCATTCATTTTTACGTTCAAACAATGACAATGCATATCTCGCATTGGTTATTTTTTGTTTCATAAAGTCATTAAAATCTTCAACGCCCTAGCTGGTGGGTGTACTTGAGAACCTTAAGAACTGCTATTAGATGAATCAGTGCAATATGTGGCCCACCCCTTGTTGTTGAAGGTGCATTATTGCTATTGTGTGACTATGAAGATGTCTAGAATGATACTAATGTAAACTGTAGAAGTAGCAATTTTAGTAGTTTATGTAGTGTATAAAGTGATACTCTTTTCTACAAATGGGAAGTTTGACAGCACGAGCCGTCAGGCGAGTGCGGCAATCCCATTAGTAGAAAAAAGACACTTTATGCATGTGTTACATACTATATTTTTTCTACGATCGAGTAAAAATTTTTCAAATTACCAGTTTGTACAGGGTCATTCAAATTAGGTGTCTGTCATTTGTAACTTCGTTATTACTCAAAATATGAAAAGTTTAAATTAGCAAACTAGTAGCTTTTTTCAAGCTCTTTAAGACTAAAGATTAGAAAAACAATTGACAATCGGGTTGCTGAGTTATACAGCGAAATACCCCTTTTTAAATGAAACACCCTGTATATTTTATCACCCAAATTAAGTGTCCGTCATTTGTAACTTCGTTGTTACTCAAAATATGAAAAGTTTAAATTAGCAAACTAGTAGCTTTTTTCAAGTTCTTTAAAATTCAAAGATTAGAAAAACAATTGACAATCGGGTTGCTGAGTTATACAGCGAAATACCCCTTTTTAAATGGAACACCCTGTATATTTTATCACCATTAGAAAGTTCTTTCAAAATCCTTTAAAAAAAGTCCGTATGTAATATATCCAATTTTTCATAGTTTCGAAATATGGCCATCCTCAGGAGTTTAATAGTAAACTGGATTTTTTATATAAAACACCCTGTATATGGTATCATCATTAAAAAGATATTTTAAAGAGCTTTAAGAAAATACCACATTTGATGTGCCTATCTTTTTTAGTTTTGGAAATATAGCCATTTAAATCTGAAAGATAGTGAGATATTTTCCCCGTTTTATTTCTGACACTAAAACTTATTGCTTATAGCTTAAAGCTGTGATATAATGGAAATTTAACGTAATTTTTAGATTTGAATGGCCATATTTCCAAAACTATAAGAGATAGACATATCAAATGTGGTATTTTCTTAAAGCTCTTTAAATATCTATTTATTGGTAATGTAATATACAGGGTGTTTTATTTAAAAAATGCCAGTGTACTATAAAATTTCTGAGGATGGCTATATTTCCGAAACCATGAAAAATTGGATATATCACATGTGGACTTTTTTCAAGGATTTAAAGATCTTTTTAATGGTGATAAAACATACAGGGTGTTCCATTTAAAAAAAGGGTATTTTGCTGTATAACTCAAAAACCCGATTGTCAATTGTTTTTCTAATCTTTAGTCTTAAGGAGACTACAAAATGCTACTAGTTTGCTAATTTAAACTATTTCGTATTTCAAATAATAACGAAGTTACCAATAACGGACACTTAATTTGAATGACCCCAGCATATGTTTTCTTTATTTAAACCTAATAATTTAATTTCTTGCAGCACAGTCATTGATATTGCAACAAAAAAATTATAGTCTCCTTATTTTTTAAATGACTATTATCAACGTCATAACTATGCCGTTATAATTTAATTTTAGGAAATTGTATGTACTTACTTTTTGTAGAAATAGTACTAAATCAGTATAAATTCCCTTTAAATTTCGTAGTCATTTAAATTCCATTATTACTATTAATTTTTAATATTTTCTATTAAATTTATTGGCAAACTCTCAAATTTTAAAACTAGTGACACATTAATCAAAACAAATAATGACGAAATCAGGAAGGTAATTTGACCGTTTCGTTCAGTTGGTGTCGCGTTTACTGTTTCATTGCAGAAATTGATATTTAAGTTTATTGTAGTAGATATGGAAACACAACACTAATTCAAAGTGTAAAAACCCTTCAAGGTGATAAAAAAAGGTATTTTTTAACACTTTATGTAGTGTACCAGAATAAAGTACTTTAAGATTATGTTAACCATTAAAAAACTGCATTTTTTAACACTTGTGAAAAAAGGTTAATTTTTAAGTTTGTGGATTGCCGATTTAAAGATTAAACAACGCTGGTTTGTACTGGTGGCTCCAAATTCAAAACTAGTTTTGGTTTGTAAGGGGCTCAAGCAAAACTTACAGATAATAAACAGTTTTTTTTTAATTGTACCAACTTTAAAACAATAATAACAGTCCCTTAAAAGTGAAACATAATAAAAATAATAGAAAAGAAAGAAGTCGCATAATATCATATTATAGTATTAAAGTATAAAAGCTTTGTTTATTTACTTATTAACATTGGACAGTTTAGCACACATGTTATTACAACCTATCTCCTTTCTTCTTCTTCTAATATTTTTTTATTTCTTTAATAATTTTTTATTATTTTATAAGTAATCGATTTTTAGTTTATTATCATCATATATATAACAAAACTAAGTTTATAAATGTGCATGCAGATAAACCTTGAAAAGGAGTCCCGATACGATAAAGGGACTTATATAGTGTGATAGCCCTTTATCCCCCCTCGAACAAGAAGGTTCCCGTTTTACCCTAAAGGGCGTATTTCTTAAAGATATAAGGACTCTTCCAACCCTTCAACTTGGACTATTAAGTGTAGTGGCGCCATCTGTTGTCGAGTATTTGAACTTCATTCAGAACAACGGTTATTTGGGTCTCATATCAACTCCCGAGCGAAGCCGGGAATCATAGCTAGGTTACTAATGTAAATCATCACTGCGTAAACATACACTAATTAACACAGATTTCATTAAAAAGCACAAAGCACGTATAATTGGATTGGTTTTTAAAGCTGCAATAAAAAAAGATTTAACTAACTAGGATTAACCATGACCTTCCAATGTGACAGCTTTACATGACCGTCTATGGGCGCTTTCAATCAATCAAATTACACGTGCTTCTAATTATTTCTGTAGTCTAAAAAACACGACTAATACCTCTGTTAGTTCAGTGAAAAGGTTTATTTTGCCCAGGTTTTATTCTACTCTATTTTTTTTCTTGGCGGAAAATCTGGAAAATCGAGCTCGTAGCTACCGGAAATTCCAAAAAGAAAAACAAAAATAATTCTATAACCGATGCACAAATAAATTGTCGGTTGTCAAACCAAGACCGGCTACTGGTGTTATGTATAACCTTCACTTTCACTACTGACAGTTCCCATGGCACGTCCATCTATTTCCCGCCATTTGAGAAATACCGTCAGCCCACCACCAAACTGGATACCATCAGCGTTCAGGGAATCTTCGCTCACAGCGCTTAGCTCCAGAAGAAAGATGCCGTCAATTTAGCGTGAATCTTTCTTTGATCCCCGAAGGTAAAAACGTCCGTACGGCACTACTCCTAACCGCCACCCCGGGAAGAATTCTCTGCAGTCCCCTACGCACGTCCGCACTGTCCGGAGGGGGTCAAACAAAAGAGTCTTTTGTCCAGGTTGTCGATTCTTAAAGTTGAGATTATGAGCAGCATATTCCCTACCTAGAGGCAACTTTTGTCGCTGCGAACAACGGCGTACGACAGAGAGATAAAATTGGTCCTAGTACCTTTTTCTTTTGCGATTCCTGACATGTTTCTTTTATGAGACCACCGCGAAAGTGCCCTGTTCCAAATAAAAAAATAATTTTTAAAATCGGTGTGCAAACGCCGAAGTAATCGCGTAATATACAAAAAACATACAGGCGAATTAGGAACCTCCTCGTTTTGGAAGTCGGTTAAAAACTGCACTTCGCTGTTAGTGTAGTTTAATCGCCACAACATGTTTTTAAATTTCTTGTGTTTTCTACAATCTTTCATATTCTTGCTTATTTTGCCAAAAACTTGGAAAACTGCTCTAATTTCCTACAAAAGAAAACTTTCAATAAACTATATTTTTCTTAGTTTAAGTGTGTGTAGGAAGAAACTAAAATTTATATGTAGAAGTCGGACCCAGAAATCGTATCGACCAGTGTCATTAAAGTAATTGGTACCTATGTATGATGTTTTAAATTTTTTTAAACACTTAGTAACATTATCTCTATTACTTTTAATACTTAATTTTTATATCATCCATATACATACGTTGTTTTCGCACATGCCTCAATGTTCACACGCTTCAGTCCGTATTTGAGCAAATATAGGTGGGGCTACTTCAGACAGTTCAATGGTGCACTTGTGAATATGGGGCCCGGACATAATGTTTGCCCATTACTTGACCTTGTGTATTGGTATATATAGGATGTTTCAAAAATACATTTAAGGATAGGTAAACGGTTTGTAAAACGGTGTTCTAGGCAGGTACATACATAATTATGGGTTAGTATTTGCAGGTAGTCAATTAAATTAATTATACCTATTAATTATTATTTGAAATTGCTACCTTTAAAAATTATTTATTAAACCTAACTTAATTTTGCTGTTTTCATACAGGCTGCTACCAAATTCCAGGGCCTCCATTAGAATCTTGGAAACGGTAACAGATACAGCGTTGGTTAAATTAGGGCAAAGTTGCGCATTTTAATGCTCTATAATGTTTCGTTTTAACAATTTAAAAATTAGTCGTTCCGGAATTATCCAAAAAACACTGAAATTTTGCAATCAGTTTTTACTTTTTATCAGTTTATTTAAAGAATTTTTTTTAAAATATACGGGGTGTTTTCTAATTGCGCACATAGGTCATTTTAACGATTTTAGGAATTAATAATTATTATTTTCGCATATCTCCAATATTGAAGGTATGTTATTCTAAATAGGCTAAATATGTCGATAAAGCGAGGTAAAAATGATAAATGCTGCAAATGATCCCGTTTAGTTGAGATTGTGTTCCTAAGCAGTTGTCAGTTATTTATTTATTCCCAACAACATAAATTTCGTGTATAGTATTTTGTTTTTCATTTAACACAGTTTCTGGATTGCAGAATTTTTATAACTAGATTTATAATATGGAAGGTAAGTACTAATGTTCTGAATTATGAATTTAGTTGTACTCGTAATGTAGTGATTATACGAGTCCAACAAAAACGTTGGCAGTAAAATTTACGTTAGACATTTAAAAGAAGATCTCGCAAAACCTATATTCCACTGTATCCTTTGTGGTTTATTTTTTTTATAATACTTCACTATATAGTTGTTAAAACAACATAAGTTTTTGTGCCAACATCCGCCAGGTAAACAGTTATCATTTTTTTCAGGCTGCAAGTCTATTGCAAGACGGAATTTATTTGAAATTTGGCGTAAAGAAGAGAGTTTAGAAAAAAGAATTTAGAGGTAATAATTTATGTTTCTACAATACTGGGTTTGGACACATATGTAGAAGACCCCATATTCGATATAATAAAAAAACTCCTAAAAATTTTAATAGTAAATTGACTAAAAAGTGGAAGGACAGCAACAAAACTGTTAAAGTGTTCGAACATCGGCATCAACAGTGGTTAGACGGAAATATAGACCTTAACTTACGAAAAACTGATGACAAACAATCTGAAGCAACATCGAGAATGACAAATGCAAGACGGGGTCGACCTACTAAAGATTTTGTTGAGGTAAAAGACCAAACGAAAAGGCAAAAAGTGTTGCCATTAATAGAAACATATTAATTCGAAGAATGAATGTTTACTACTCGTAAAAGCTTCGAAGCAGCGGGTGAACGAAGTACTTTAAAGATACTAATAGAAATTGGAAAATGCTTAAAGCCTTTAAAGATAAAAATATTGCATTCTCCAGCGCCTGCAGTACCAATTATATACACCGATGAAGAAGCTCTCGCTCTGTATATTGATGGCGATTATACAAAAAATCGTACATTTTGATGCAACAAGGAGCTAAATTAAGAAATGCAAATATTTATCCTTATTACAATAAAATATTAGTGGAAAAAAGCTTTTTATCCAGACAAGAAGTGCATAACAATATCGGATATCTTTGCGGAAGTAACTCTTCAGGGTTTAGTCGACTACACAGTAAAATGTTTATTAAATGTACAAGAAGACTTGATTATACAATGTACTCAGAAGCCCAATAAATTATTTTTAATTTACAAATGGGAAGCCGATGAAAGCGCTTCACAATCCACATACAAACAACGTTTCAGTGATGACGATAACATAATTGTAGAAAAAAGTTATTTTAACTTGTTTGCGGTTTGCTTGGTTCCACTCCATTTATGTACCTCAAGTGGCAATATCTTTTGGCAGAATCCAAGGCCATCATCGACTGGATATTGTAGGCATCTTGATTAAATTAATTTAATTTGTAAGAAGGAAACGGAAGATCTAGTAAAACAAGAAATAGGAAATATAAAAACTCAAATTACTACTACCTACTTATAATAACGAAGATACAGAAAGCAGTGATGATAGTGATAAATAAATAAAATAATTTTAAAAAACTCATAACCTAAGAATAAATATAAGGCTAATTTTGTTAATGTAATACCATTAATAATATTAAATTTTATTATTAAGTTGTAATAGTAATAATATGTGTTATATCGTGTACATCAGTTATTCCAATTGACTCCAATATTATAATTTGTTGTATAATACAGTAAAATAGTAAAGAATGCACCTAAAAAGTATATATTTCTAATAAATAAATGCTTAGAAGAAGTTTCATTTCATGATAGTATTTATTCAGCGCTAAATAACAAAAATTGACCTATGTGTTGCGGTTAGAAAATTTAGGGGGCGTAGTCCTCAGCCAATTAAAAACAAAAATGATATAAACATTGGTCCGAAAACGCTTTGTTATAAGATACAGAGTGTTAAACTTTTAAAATAAAATTGGGTTTTAATATTATTTAATTAAAATTTGGCTGTTGTATTTGTTGAAATAGGAAGTTAATTTAGCCCTAAGTTAATTTTAATTAGTGTAAGCAGTTCCGCCAAACTGTATGTTTCCAGACTATACAAAAAACATAAGAACATTTTTTCTTTAAAAAATTAGGTGTTATAACTTTCCTTTAGCAACTATGTAACAATAAAAACAAATACTTAATGAATAACGTTTATATCTAGTCAAACAAATTTTACTAAAAAAGGTAAATTAGAAATTTTTAGTTTTTTGAAAAGATTAACACCCTTTATCTTGAGAACGAAAAATTTAAAGACCTATGTTTATATAAACTTTTTTTTTATATAAAAATGGCTTAGGAATACGCCCTTTAATTTTCTTACTGCAATTACAAAACACCCTGTATGTCACATTATTTATTTACGCTATTTTTTCTGTCCTACATAATAATGCCATTAAATTTAAGATGCGACGTTTCGTTTTTAAGCCGCCATTATCACCATTTGGTTAGTACGGTTTTTTCCCTCTGTATACATTAAAATATTTTTAGGACATGCCTAATTAAAAACTCTACAAAACTGTTATAAAAGATTTGTCATGTCTTGTTAAATACCAGATATATTGGACATTCTCTGACTATTAGACCACCCCAAAATATTTGTCTGCCACGGAGTTGATATCTACTGTAAAAAGTGTCTGGCGACTAAAGAAATATCATCTAATAGGTACCCAAATAACAATAATATACAAAATTCAGCTTTTACAAAATGACGAAAGTTAAGTTTCAGGTAATTAACCTATGGTACCTGGTACCTGCCAAAGCCACTTTAGGTCAAACTTCATAGTCTACCATCATTTCTATCTACCTTGGGAGCATGTGCTGACAAATTTTTAGCTTTTGCGAAATAACGAAGGTCTGCCGCTTACTGGCTTTTACTCTAGAACCGGGCTTCCCCAACTATGCGTCGCGACGCCCTGGGGCATGTCGATAGGACAGACTCTTTTCGCGACAAAGAGCATGATTGTGTTTTAGATGCATTAAAATTGACGAGATTTTTGGCGCCCCAATCCAATATTAAATTAAGATCCTGCGAAAGAGATATCTGCCTCGCTCTGCGTTTGTTTTCCAAATCAGGTTTAGTGATGGGTTTAGGAACCTGAAAACTGGAGTGAAGGGTACTATCGTCGGCGAGACTATGAATGGAATTAGTTGTGGACGAGAGAAGGTCGTTGATGTGAAGAAGAAACAATGTTGGTGCCAGAACTGAGCCCTGAGGCACTCCAGCATTTACTTGGTGAAAGCTTGAAGAATGGCCGTCCACAATAACTGATATACGTCGATCAGATAGATAACTAGAGAGCCAAGGACAGAGTTTAGTTGAAAGACCATAGGAGGAAAGTTTATTTAGAAGTGCGGCATGCCAGATCTGGTCAAAAGCTTTGGATTTATCAAGAGCAACTATCTGGGACTCACCTAGAAACGCAAGGGACTTATTCCAGCAGTGTGATACGAAGAAAAGAAGATCTGCTGTAGATGTTTTGTGGCGAAATCAATACTGCCTGTCATGCAAAATTTTGTGTTTTTCTAAATACTTAAGAATTTGTTAATTAATGAATTTTTCCATTACTTTACAAAGAACTAAGAGAATTGAAATTGGTCTATAGTTAGATGGAAGAGATTTAGATCCATTCTTGGGAATAGGTTGAACACGCGCTGAAAAGCTAGCTCTCCGGAAAGATACCTGTGTCGTTAGAAATTCGAAAGAGCCGAGTTAGAATTGGTGCAAGTTCTGAAGCACATTTTTTAAAACGACTGCTGGAATGTCGTCCAACCCAGATGATTTCTTGGTGTTAAGAGAAGAAAAGATACGCTTAATGTGTTTCACCTTAAAAATAATATCGGGCATTTTATGAGGAACTGGGGTAATAGCTAGAATAGAATGTATTTATGTAATTTTTTCGTTGTTACAAGTTTACTTGGGCGTAAGGGCGTCGTGGGAGAATAGCATGTGTCCAAGGACGTCACAATACAAATAAGTTTAGAAACCCGTGCTTTAGAAGACAAAAAATATGTAATAGGACCAGACCTTTGACGTACCCTGTATTCTTAGGTTAAAATTTTCTGCACATTCATCTTAAGATATATAATTATGTTTTTTGAATGGCCTTTTGTTTATTGATGTGTGGAATGTATCATCCTATTCAGCGTACGTATATAGTCACATGTTCGTTTTTATCGCTTGAAAGTCGTGAGTGTTATTGTCAGGCCATTTTATTTAAGATGATTTAATTAAAAAGAGAATGGAATAACGTTGTTATGCTATAAATATTTTTTTAAAATACTTTGATAATTTAACTTTAAAAAACCATTTTATTTCCAAGTTTTGGGTACATTTCCCATCTGACTAAAAATAAATAAATTTAATTTTAAGTTGTTTTAATTAACCTTAAGAAGAGATATTTAGGCAACATTTTGGAACAGGATCGATAATTTTTACGACCAAAAAAAATGTAGATAATTATTAAAAAATAAAATAAAAAAATAAATTACGGGCGATCTAAATTCGGGAAGGGGGAAGGAGAGGGGTATACGGGCAAAAAACGGTTTTTCTTGATCTCCGGCCAAACTACAAGTTGTATAAAAAAGTTAAATGGCAATGTTATAGGTAATAAAAAAATCTACAACTATTGTATTTACACTTTTTACATATCCTTAAAGTTTTTGGGAAAAATTTAAATTACCAGGTTTTTGGATTTTTGGTTTTATCTTTTATAAACAAAAAAATTTGGTGATATGTATCCTTATATGTCACAAATACGCTGTTTTTTTTTAATTTAAAATATTATTTTTTTATTAAATTTTAACTTAGAACCCTTAATTTTAATTTAAAATTCTGGTGTCAAAACATCGGCTTTTTTTTTAATGTAAAAAAAACGAAAAAACTCGAATCCATTTTCCTTCATCCAAAATTTACTCTTTAAATACTAAAAAACGTAAGATTTCATTTTAATTTACTAAAGAAAATAATTAAAAATTGAAATATTTATACTACCATAAATTAACAACCAAATAAGTTTAAAATGTTAAAATTTGGTATATCTACAATATATTGAGAGAACTGTAGAATTTTCTTTAAATTTTATGCCTATGTAAAAAGAGTTATTCAAAAATTGTAGATCTTTTTACTACTTACCCCAACTAACAATTTTAGACGCCTTTAGTCGTCTTTACTAAGAATCACACTAAATTTAACGTTGCCGTTAGTAGAAAAGTAAGCTGTTCTTCCGACCAATTAAATTAACGTCGTAATGACTGAAAAACTAACGTTGCACTGGAAACGGTCGTCCTATTAACGTCTATACGTCGTTTTCTAAACTATGGTCTTTATGGTACTGATTTTGGGAGAGAAGCTAACGACGCTTTAACGTTGTCTGAAAGCTACTTCCATAGTTGCATTTCACAACGTTGGGGATTGGTTGTAGCAACCTAGCAACGGTTACGGACCATTTTGATCGAAGGATTAACCTTTACCTGATAGATGGCGTTAACATTGGTCTAATCTTAGTAAAAAACATGGTTGCGATCGCGACTACCGGCCGCCATTAAACAATGTGAAACTAGAAACAAAATCAAGGCAGCCATTTTGACTTTTTAATGTGGAACAAAAAGAAAAAACGTAATTCTAATAATTTATCGATGTTTAAATAATTCTGTTGAAAGAAAAGGTTATTATAGATATAGCTATTATTTAAAAACTTAATTTATTTGGTTTTTAATACTTATAATACTTTTCTAAAATTGAAAAAACTATATTGACTTATGTAAAACTGCTTATTTTAATGGCGCGCTTGTTTTTCTTACATTTTTGCCATATATTTGTCAGTAAACTGCAGTTTGTTTTAAAATTTGGAAGATATGCGAATAAATCTGGGCGATTTAATAATCCTGTTCATGACAAAATATTTAATATAAACAAATTTTTTTACTACTCTGCCATGATAGTTGAAGTATAATTGTACGGCGACTTATAAATTTACTAGAAGTTGCCATAACTATATTTTAGTAGACAACAAATTACCAATTTTTATTAATACAGTTTTCCTGTAGATGGCTTTAGCCGATCAAGTTGCCTTCAGCAACGTTTTTACGTCGACCCTCTTGCAGTAGTTACATTGGCAACGTCCGGACGACTCAAAAATCATCCACCAAATTGGTGCAAAACAGAGTCGCTATGTAGAAAATTACAACGTAAGGACGCAACGTTGCGTTGCGTTTGGCGACGTTGCGCCGTCCAATAATTGTTTTGGGACAACTTTGTCTTTTACCCAACAAACTTTCTGATCATCAAAAAGTTGAGATATCAGTGAACAATAAGCTTTTTAGACTTTTTTTTAAATGCTAATATTTCATACATAACTTTTTGATTAAAAACAATAATACTTTTTTGATAATGAGTCAAAGTAAGATAAAAAAGTAAATATTTTAAATCCAAAAATTACAGTGCGCTTGGAACATACAAAGAAAGGTTCTTAACAAATTCTGTAAAAAAACGAATTCTTGTAAAAACAAAAGGAAAAACCAAAAATTTGGTAATTTAAATTTTTCTCATAAAAATGTTATCTGAAAAAAGTGTATTTTAACCTAGAACTTTACCCTTTATTTTTATTCATTGGACTTTATCTGAAAAAAAGTGTATTTTAACCTACAACTTCACCCTTTATTTTTTTTTCATTGGACTTGTAGTTTTGTCGAAAATTAGGAAAATTCTTTTTTACCCTCAAACCCCCCTTCCTGACTTTTAAACGCCCGTAATTTTGGATTCCTTTAATTTTTGTTACATTTTTAACCTTTTTAAATGGGTTTCATCTCTCTATAATTTTTTTTTATTTTTTACCTTTTTTAGAGGCTTAACTGCTCTATTTCTGCAACCGAAAAACTATTTTTTTAATTGTATATAGCTGACATTTAACTTTTTCCCATATATTTTATATGATTAATTAAGCCTTTCGTCATTGTTGCAAAATAACGCCTTTAAAATTCTTAAAACATGTGTATTGGATTTATTTTAATAGTAATATTTGTAGTAGAAACAAAAATCAAAACTGCAGGAACAAAATTTAAAAAAATAGTTCAATGTTTAAAGCCCGATTACATCGAAACGGCTTACTTCACAACCAATTACAAGAAGAGATTTTTTTGGAGAATTTTATTTTCTTATTAATTATGTACTGATCAATTTTTTTAGGTCAACAATTTGCGAGTTCTGCCCAAAGAAGATTGTTGTCAAAAAACTGTTAGTCAACAAAGATATCTTGACAAATTGGCGAAGGGCGACTTTTAAATATATTTTAAAAGTTTTTTTATAATAAAATATAATATTAATTTATAGAACTTGCTAGTGACCACCAAAAAATAATTTTCAATACAATAGGATTTACTTTTCCCTTTATACATGTTATTTACCGCTATAATTGAAAAATAGAATTTTTAATGTTACGTAAATCGAGAAAGTCCTCGCTCATCGATCTCTAACATAAAAATTCATAAAATCCTAGGTTCTAAATCATAGCAACCTATATGATACTGTTTTGAATAACATAAGGTCAAAATATGGGAATATTATGTAAATTTATGTTAAATAGTTGTCTTAATCCGCCTACACGCGGAGCTTGTATGTCAGAATTGATTTAGTTTTAATCCTCTGAAACAACAATTTTATTTTTTTGTTTTATTATCTTTATAAAGTTGTAATAAGGCGAATTTATTTGACAAGTAGTAAAAATAATATTATTGTGAAGTAATAATAAAAGTATGAAATTTATTTGGTGGAATATTTGTTTTTAAAGAAATACATTTTGTTAGACCAATTAAATTGTTTTTGGATACAGTGTGTCTTTTAAATTTTTTTGTTCCAATAAGCATCAATACTCAGGGCCACTCCCAGGGGTAAAGGAAGGGCTTGGGCTAAGGTCGCCAAATCGATGTAACTCTTAATTTTAAGTTATAAATATTAACAAATATTTACCGGAAATAAAAACACAATTTCTAAATACACTTTTTTTCTTTATACCCAGTAAATATGATATTTACGGACCTCGTAACGTTAAGTCCTAATTTGGGGGGCACTGCGCAGTCCTCTTGTGGGCATGCGCAGTAAAAATTTCTGACTAGCGAAAAACAAACAACAGGACCGGGTTTAACATTTTGTATATGATTCATTTATAAAGAAAATATACCAAGTAATTTTGTTTCTAGGTATACATATTTAAAGATTTTATTTTAAGTCTGTATTCGTATTTCATAGCAGTCCCTAAAAAGTAAATCGGTTTTATATTGAGGACTATTTTTTGTTGTATAATTTTTTATTTTTCGGTTGTCTCGCTGATTTTATTGAAATTTAGCAAACGGGAGTGCTTAGAAGCACTGATCTTAATTTAAATTCCGTTGTTTTGCTAAAACACCTTATTTTTAATTCATGAGGACCCACTTTGACTCAACCTCAAACCTTGTTTAAGGAATAAATCCCAATTCATAAATTGATATTTCGCTCCCGTTGCCGTAGCAGTTGTCGTTCAGTTTGATTTGGCGTGTAATGCCATTGAAATTGTTTATTTTGGGGTTAGGGCTAAACTGACCTCATATTTGTAATTGAAACCACAAAAAAACGCGAAATACAAATATTAAAATTGGTAATGGACCCATAATGGCTTAGTATTATATTTCTATAACTTTTAAAGATATCAAAATCTAACGTATGCCTATTTGTAATATTAAGAAGCAACTTTTTTAAGCAATTACATCAGCTCTAGTCAATTTTTCTACTTTTTGAGATACGCCACTTCGTGATATTGTCGACGAAATTGCTTATGGCTACGTATTATAACTTGAAAGTATGTCAAATTATTTTGATTAAACTGCCATATTTTATTTTGTGTGATTATAAATGCATCAGTCAAATGCTAATACAGGGTCGAACACCCTGTATTTTAACCCATTTGACCGTGAATAATTTTAGAACAAATAAAATTATCAAAATGCGGTGTTCGCAGAAAGCCTTAGATTTTTTTAATGTTTCTTTTTATAACCTTGCCATTTGGTTGTGACATTTATTTCTTACGAAAACGGCCAATTTTCGTATATAGGGCAAGTTTGTTATTTTAAATGGAACGCCATGTATATTTTTCTATAATCCTTAAACACAATTTCTCCCCTTTAAAAAAAATTAACCGAAACCATGACTATTTCAAAAAATAATGGATTTATTGATCTCTAAAAAATTGACTGCATGGCAATAAAGAGTAATATTTAAAACAGAAAATTTGCTACTTACTCATTATTTAGTTTTGGTTATGCAAAACTTAGATTAAACAAAAGTTAAAAAACACCAAGAATTACTCACAACGCACAAATGAAACACCAAATAACTATACCTGATAACGGTCGACCGTAGATGGATTTGGGCGGCCGACTGCGTCAATTTTACCTGGATTTTCCGATCGGGAAATCTCAAATTATAAATTAAATTAGGATGAGTGTGGTCCTGTCACTGTATAGGTAAACGTTTTCAGTGTTGCAACAACTATATATATTAAAATACTGCAAATTTTGTCAATGTTGCCAACACTATGTTGGGTTTTAAATGAAAAATGCTAACTTTTATAAGAACTGCGCATGTGCAAACGTGTACAGCAATTCTCCCAGTGTGGGGTAAAAATTTCGTGCGCAGGTCTATTGAAAATACATGGAGATCATTTTCTATTAGCAATCCTTTTAATTTTTAGATCATTGGTCGGAGATAATAGTAGAAAGTATTTTTTGCCTCCACGTGCACAGTGTCTTACAAATGTTTGAATTAAACTTTTTAAATATGCAGTATTCATTTATCCGTGACAAAAAACGTCTAAACAAATATTATATTTGGTTAATTAACTTTTATTTGTCCAAGTGCAAAATCACTCTGTCCCTGTCTGCCACAGAAAATATAATATATAAATTCAAGTATTTTATTTGTCACTTTTTTAATTAATTTCAGTTAAAAAATAAACCTTAACTAACAATAATTGGTATTATTTCTTTTATTTATGGATTTTTTATTAGTTTCTCAAGTGATTAAAAGTAACGTGTTTTATAAGTTTACTCTTGGTCTCCATGCAGCAATAATATCAATGGGTACGTTCAGCCGACTTCAGCAGCTAAGTTGCTTGGTAAGCGGTCGCGTTCACCCGACCGGATAACAATCTGCTTGAACTCAGCAGATGTCCAGTTTACAAACCGGTCATTATTTATGCTAACCAAACTCAGCATTTATTTGGGCTTGCGCAAATGTCGACCTTTGGGAAGTTCTGTTAGTCATTTGTGAAATTTTGGCTATATTTTTAACTGAAATGTCGAACTAATAAGCGAAGCGTTCAGAGACTTGCCAACTGCTGGGTCGTTTTACCGCTGAATCGCTTTGTGCTTACAAAAGCTGCTGATGTCGGATGAACGTACCCAATAACAAATAAATTGCATACGAAATCAAAGCATCATTTATCCGTATCGCTAGCATACCGCTTGCTGAATTATTTATTAAAATATAAAATTGTTTATATTTCTAGTAATATATCATTTCATAACTGGTACCTCACACTGACCAAGATATATTAGTACATATATCTCGAAAACGGTTTTACTTATAAGAATTGTTACAAATTATCTTATTGTGGTTAAACCACAAGAGTTTATTTTTTAATTTTGAGTTTGGCATTACAAGCAAATAGCCTAAGAGTCTTGGATGGCAGACCATCAGTATTTTACTAAAGCTCATATTTTGCTGAATGATTCTCCTATACCTACCTTACATAAGATGGGGCTTCACTTAGCTGAACAAGGGTAGCTATGACGTCACTTATGTTTAACAGGTACTACCTAAATTTGAGAAAGTTTGGCAGTATTTTACCAAAACTGATGTTTGGACACATTAAAGAGTATATTTAATGCGACAAAAAAAATTATAACAAAAATTAAAAAATAAATAAAAAAATCTGCCTCAAAATTACAACCTGCCAAATTGTCTGCCAGTACTTTTAATTATACACTCTCACAGCTTTTGTAAAATTCTGCCGAACTTGGTCTTACTGTCTAAGTTATAGCTACCCTCGCTCAGCTTAGTGAAGACCCATCTCTTGTGAGGTAGATATAGAAAAGTCATTCAGCAAAGTATAAGCTTAGGTAAAATACTTACGGTCTGCCATCTACTGGCTTCTAGACTATAAGTTTATAAATTTACCCAAAGTGAAAATGAAAAACGGTTGTGACGCTCTTGAAACATTTGTAGTTGTGTAGGTAATATCCCCTAATTACTACACGCAAATTACCACAGTAACTACATTTTTGATCTTAGAAAACCACTGGATACCTACTTTTATTATAACTTATGAAACATACCAAAAATTATGAAAATAAAATACAACTATAATTTTTCTTACATTGATACACCACAATATTTCTTTGTTATAATTTATAATGGTACGATACTGTATTCTTATCTGTCTCTAAGCAGCACTGAACGTGAGAAACCATATTAAAAACGATGTCGAAAAAATTGCATAACAAATCAAAGCGTCATTTATCCGTATCGATGGCATACCGCATGCTGAATTATTTATTAAAATATAAAATTGTCCATGTTTCTAGTAATATATCATGTCTTAACCGGTACCTCACACTGGCTAAGCGATATCTCATTTATCACTAGAAACCAATCAGCCAGGTATCGAGACCCATCACTTTTGATGTTGGCAACATCAATCATATACGGCGGGGTATCGATCGGTCCGTGATTCTCGCATTAGAAATAGAATCACTCGGTTATATTTTGCACAATCGAATAATTTTGAACCTGCTTAGCATAAAGAATACAATAATTTGTTTTGGTAAACCGGCTTTCTTCTTGTTTAGAGCTTGGTTGTTAATACGTAGGGTGTTCAAAAGGTTTTGAGATATACGTACATTTATTTGATTTTTTCAAAATAATTTCCACACATTGAATACACTTTTCCATTCTAACAAACCAGTCACTAAAAATAGCTTTCCACTTTTCATTTGAAATTTTAGCGCATATTTTATCCCAGGCCTCCAGTAGCGCGTCTTCAGTTTTAAACTATTGTCCTTTCAGTTGGCTCTTGACAAAAGGAAACAACCCAAAGTCACACGGCGCCAAGTCGGGGCTATATGGCGGATGTTTCAAAAGTCTCAATCCGTTAAAAACTGACTGATAAGTTTAGCTCGATGAGGTGGGGCATTGTCATGATGAAGGTACCAGCTAGCGAGTTGCGAGTTTGGGCGAATCACTCTTAACTTTTCTATAAGTTTTGAAAGGCATACTGTAGTGTACCGGAGAGCATTTACGGTCTTCTGTTCTCGGAGCACAACACGTTCAATTATTCCTCTAGAACCAAAGAAAACAACTATCATTATTTTTTTACAGATCTTGATTTGCGAACTTCGGTCGAAGTTTCTTCACTTTCGAGAACCCATATCTTATTCTGTTGTTTAGTTGGGACGTCGTAATAATAAAGATAAGTTTCATCTCCCGTGACGATCGACACTATGTCTTTAGATTTACCCTCCTGGAATTTGGACATTATTTTTTTACACCAATTCACTCTTTGTGTCTGCTGCTCGGGAGTTAACTTGTGTGGAACCCAAAGAGTACAAATTTTTCTAAAACCCAAGTGCTCATGTATGATCGTGTGTAATGTTGCTAAATATGTTTTCGGGGGTAACTACTTTACAAGGTCGACCTGAGCGTGAGGCGTCTTCAAGCGAAAACGAGCCCCGCTGAAATTGTTTGTACCATTTGAATATGGTCGCACGAGATGGACAGTCATCACCAAGTATAGGCTTTATTTCTTCTTAACACTGTTCTTAAGATAACCCACGTGAAAAGTTGTATTTCATAATTGCACGGCACTCGATAGTTGTCCACGACGCCATTGTGCTAAAATCTCTGGACACGAACTGACGCAAAACTGATAATTTACTTATAACTATGTAGGACTACGACATGTCATGACATGTACAAACAAAAAACATTAATGTTACTTGCCTGCACCGTTTAGTTACAAAGTATCTCAACACTTACTGAACACCCTACGTACTCTTTAAGCTTTTACGCTAGACTAGACTCAACTGCGGCTTTTTATTATTATTTTTTTATCCAGGATCGTCCATTTGGGCTAACAGACTACTTTAATAAAAAGGAAGAAAGTTTATTGTGGTTTATATTAAAATTAATTTCAGACAAATCTTTGATTTTGGTTGACGTTGTACGAAAATTTTAAATGTCTTATCTATTGCAACTTCATTCCCCAATAATAAACAACAATATTTTTAGTGGTTGAACCTCTAGGCAACTATATAAAAACCTAAGAAACCGTTTAAAACGTGAATCTTTCACACACAAAACTACGTTTACGCCGTATTATGTCATATTATACAGGGTGTCCCGTAATTAATTGAACATAGGTTAATGTAGGACATGAAAATAAAGCGTTTGAACTCAATATCGCTTAGCAAAATGTTATTGGTTTTCGTTCTACTATTTTTGTAAAGGATAAAAATTAAAATCCGAAAAACAGTTTTCTCTAATTTTCTCGAAAATTTTTGAGGTTGGGGTAAAAATGGTTATAACATAAGTTGTAGGTTTTTTAATATCGACTTTTACATTTAACTTTTATAAATAGAATTTAATGTTTGGCTTGAAATTGCCAATTGCCCCATTTACCCCCTAACGCATTATTTTGGTTCGGGTAAGAACAAAGTTATGGTGCACTTAACAAAACTATACCACTAGTTTGCTGTAAGGCAATTTTTTTTTGCAATCAGGTATTCCGCCTGGACTAATACAAGCCATTTTGTTTTTGAGATTATGAAATGTTACGTTATAATGGCGAAGACAAATAAAGTTTAAAAAATCTCGAAAAACCGTATGCTGATAACTTTATTTCTTTTACGGCCATCCTGTATTACTTATCGAAGACATTTGTGTTATTTAAATGAAACAAATACTTTTAAAACACTAAAACCGTCACGTGCCTCTTACACATCTGTTTACTAACCATGTCCAATATGGGTTAACTTGCTAAATTGGATAAAATCTATTTATTTTTACATTAATTCCCCTTATAAATGGATGTGGTAGCCACCTGTCGATACAAGAAAAAAACTTGACCACTTCTATCATATTTTTGATCTTTAAACGGTATAACTACTCGCTTTTTCTCAACTGTTATTAATTAAAAAATAAGTGTTACTCCGTTTTAACGTATGAAAAGAATGTTGTCCCATAACGCCCCACCATATTTTCGCACATTCACACACAGCCCAAAGAAAAAAGTGTAAATTTTATAACATCAAAAGCACAGTAAGAATACAATAAAGACTACAAGCTATGCATAATATTAACCATAGAAGACCGTCTAAGAATCCTCGCGGCGTTATCAAGATGATCATTTAGTAATAATTAAGTGTACTTCGGTACGGCATTTCCCACTTAACAAGGTTGTAAATGGGGACCTTATTAAATTCAATATTACTGGTCACAACAAAATGTACAGAGTGAACAGTGATGATTTTACAAACCAAAAAATAACGGTGATTATTGCTTAATTTACATTGCTGTTTTAAATAAAATATTTTAAACAGAAACAAAACATTTCTTTTAATAATTTTAGGATTGGGAGCACTGCAACTCGACTAATTTATTGTGTTTTCTTCATTCACAAACTCAGTGCACGTCGTTTTTGCTTATCAAACTACACAAACTTAAAATTGGATCCTTTGCAGCGTTGGGTTTGTCCTCACCCAACCATGCAATCCGTGCTTTTTTCTTTTTACCTATCATTGACTTACTATTATCGTTCATTGCCAGTTTATCACTGTATTTATGCCTAGGTATCCCCGTATATTTTGGTATCCAGGGTATGGTCAGCTTATTGGTCTTGGACACACACACCTCCATTAGGACAGCTATAACAGTCTCGCACCAGCTGGGAGCTGAACTTGGAGAAGTCGCCCTGATGGCGATGGTGCCTGGCAACAATTTTGATCTAAAACACTGCAGGGTATTGTCTGAGAGTCATGTTTATTTTCGTCTTTGGTTAGTTTACGCATAAAGCTGCTTCAACTCCTTGGTCTACTTTAAAGCCAGTTGAAGATCAGCTCCAATGGGGGGCCCTGCCTTTCAGTATTCTGGATCATCACACCATTTTTCTTTAATACTTTCCAGAGGCTTAGAAAAGGGTTATTGTGATGCCCATTTTAAAACCTGGCAAGGACCCTACAGACCCAAATTCCTACAGACCCATTACACTTGTAGATTCCATGTCAAAAGTAACAGAAAATGCTATACTACCTATTATAAGATCCACAAATATAAAATTACCCCAAGAACAGTTCGGTTTTATACCAGGTGTGCATCCAACTTACAACTAGCAAGAGTGACACAAGATGCTCAGGACGCTTTAAATCTAAAGATGAACACGGTAATACTTCTCCTGGATATTAAAAGGGCATTCGATACGGTATGGCATAGTGGCCTAATTTATAAGCTTCTGGTAGTGAACAATCTAGCATTGTACCTCATTTCACTCCTGCACTTCTATATCAGCGGTAGAACTATGCAGATTAGGGTGGAGGGCGCTCTGTCAAACAGCTTGAGGCTTCTTATTTACAAGCAGATTATTCGGCCAATGATGACCTACGCGTCACCGGTATGGTGCGCCATATCCGATACCCAATTTTTGACGCTTCAGATACAACAAAACAAAATCCTAAGGGGAGTAACTTCCTCCAGTCAGTACACATCGATACAAGTGATAAATTCTTTAGAGCAAAATCTCAGCATCACCAGTCACAGTAAATCTCACTGCTGTTCGCTACGATCCGGATAACACTCATTACAAACCAATATACCATCGATTACCTTTGTATTACGAGCACCTGTAAGCCCGACCATCTAACATAAAAACTCTTTCTCCACTTAAAAAAGCCCAAGAGACAACCGCAATTTAACAAGAGTCGCCAAACATATACTAATCGTTAAACTGTACTTCTTGTAAAACTAGTTTTCCAGTAATACCAAAATGTCATAAAGTCAATTTTCCATAAAAACAAATTTAAAATTTTAGTATTTTAAGGCTCCAGCCAATGCAATATCCACTGATCTGAAAAATAATAAGGATAAATACTGCAAAAATGACAATAACCCCTACGTGGGCACTGCGCAGTACACTTGTGGGCATGCGCACTAAAAATTTACAGACTAGCGGAAAACAAACAACAGGACCGGGTTTGGAAATTTGGTAAACGAGGGTTTTTGGGGCGCTAATCACGACTTTTTTTGAAAACGTTTCGTTCTCGAGATATTCATCATCAAAGTTGAAATTCAATTCTTAGTTTCACTCTATTCCGCCTTCTTTTTGCACAAAATTCTTGATATAACACCTAACAGGCACACAATATTATATAAACATCTTTAAAAAAAAACTTTTTTTAGTTATTTTACACGTTTTTTCATTAAATTCCAAATCTTTTACCCCTAAAACGCTACAACCATGCATACACCTATGTGTATAATGGTTTCAGACATGACGACTTGATTTAAAGCAAACTTTTTATATTAATAAAGAAAGGCTAAAAACCAATAAGAAAAACATGTTTTAAAAGGGTTTTTATATTTAAATAAAATATTGTGTGCTAATTTAGTGTTACATCAGTAACTTAGTGCAAAAAAAAGGGAATTATAGTAAAAATAAGAACAGTTTGGCCATGATGACGAATATCTCAAGATCGAACCGTTTCCGAAAAAAAATAGATTCGTGATCAGCGAACCAAAAAACCAAGGTATAGCAAATTTCGTCAAAATCGGAGTTGCCGCAACTTTCTAGACAATTACCTAATTTTGTTTCTTGGATATATACACATATTTAAATATTTTATTTTAAGTTTGTACTCGTCTTCCATAGAAGTCCCTAAAAATTAAACCGGTTTAGATATTGGGTACTTTTTTTGTCTTGTATAATTTAGTATACGAGAGTGCTTTGAAGCACTAATCTCAACTTGAATTTTGTTTTTGCTGGACCCTCTTTGACTAAACCTTAAAACTGCACAATATTTTTGCGTTATTATCTTTATTCTTAAAACTACTTTGACACAACAAAACTAAATCAATTGGTATTTGATTTATTTTATCATAAAACCAATTAATTTTGGTGTAACTAGTTTGAGGACTCAATTTATACACTGTTATTTCACTTTCGCTGCCGTAGCAGTTTTCGTTCAGTTAAACTTGGCGTGTTGTGCCATTTGTAAACGCCGTTGCCTCATTTGACTTGACCAAGTTATCACCTTTGCCTCTGGTCGTTTGCAAACGTTCGTGATCTTAGAAAATTTTATGCTGAAAATTTTTGGGGTTAGGGACAAACTGACCTCATATTTGCAATCAAAACCACAAGAAAAACCTTCCAATTTCTGCAAAACAACACTATACAATAACTCATTGTTTAGTTTTGGTTTATCAAAACTAAAATAAACAAAAGTTAAAAACACCACTGAAAAACACGAAGACTCGCTAAGCACAAATGTCCTTTCATTTGTGCTTAGCGAGAAGTACCAAATGACTAATAACGGTCGACCTGTAGGATAGTTTTTGGGCGCTGACGGCGTCAATTTTACCTGGCGTTTACAATCGGAAAATCCCAAATTATCATGAGTGTGGCCCTGTTGCTATGTAGGTAAACATTTTCAGTGTTCCAACCACTATATTTATTAAAATACTGCAAATTTTGTCAATGTTGCCAACACTATATTGGATTTTAATTGAAAAACACTAACTTTTATGAGAACTGCGCATGTGCAAAGGTGTACAGCAACTCTCCCAGTGTGGGGTCAAAAATTCGTGCGCAGGTCTATTGAAAATATATGGGGAACATTTTCTATTAGCTATCCGCTTTATTTTTCTCAGATCATTGGCAATATCTCGAAACACCACTGAAAAGTCACTTCTGAACAGGGGTTTAATAATAATTATATAAAATCATGAAGTTTACCAAGGGCTAACATTAGCCAGCGGCCTTGCGTCGTTACTGCCTCCTTGTCTGTGTACTAGATGCACAGCTCATGGAAGCGAAGAAGAATAATTATTGTAAACCACATGAATTGTTTATTTATTTTATGTTATAAAGATATTTTAAAAGTAAAGTAAGCCTTCCAGTCTCCTCTATCCAATATAATTATGCAGAAAAAATTGTTTAGCCAGTAGTTTGGTACGATTTTATTAAAGGCCTCTAAGACAGTAATTTGACTTCTTGGTCCTTCTTAAACTCTCATTGTATGGCTTTTTTTATCCCTATATTGGGACTTTGACCTTGTTATTTGATGGTATTGTTTTGTACTCTCAAAAGTTTTGGGATGTCTCAATTCGAAAATTTTTGACAGTTCTTTTTCCCTTTTTAATTTCTTACACCATTTTACCATCTTAATTTTTAGAAATGTTTTAATGTTTTCTTCGCTTGTCTTTAAAGATTTTTAGATAAAATTGCCTTTTTCTTAAAATAATATTTTGTTTAAATTTATTTATTTTATTTCCAGAAACAAAATAAAGTATAAAGTGTTTTAAAAAATAATATTTCGCCTTTACAGAAGATGTTGCCCAACAAAAATTTGAACTTCTTGCTCCGTCATTCAGACATTTACTAAATTAACCGATAACTTAAAGTTAAGAATATTATAATTTTTTTAATTTTACATTTCTTGGCTATTTATTAAAAGTTTATATTAAAGAAATATAATTTCTTGATAAATACATGGTAACATATAGTAAATATTATTTATTGGTATAAATTAAACAAAAATAAATAACCATGTTTTATTAAATCATCTGTTTTAGCTCGTTTAACCTTAGTTAACATGAATTAAATAGGTGTATGTATGGGCAATAAATCATTATATTAATTAATAATTAATAAAGTTATTCAAATGACAAAAATACTATTAACAAACAAAAAGTAAATAATAAAAAGGGTACTTATGACAGAAATAAGATATATTACCAACAAGAAATATTTACTTTGTTTCTTGTGCTGAGTATTTGTATTGATTTATTCCACTAACTATAATCAGAAGTCTCGTTTAAAGATGGTATTATCGATTGAATTCACTCAGATTAGTAAATATAATTTAACAACAGCCTATAAAAACTTTAACATCTTTGTGTCAGTGGTATAAAAACAATACAAAATAAACCAATGTGCAAATTCTTTTAGCGTAATTTATTAAAATTCAACAGCATAATTTTTGGTTTTTTTTTTAGGAAAATGTATTTGTTTTACCTGTATTACTTTTTTATTTATTGTTTTGATTTTTAGATATTTTTTTTGGTTGCAATATACGGTGCTTGTAAGTGTAATTTATTTATTTATTTTGATTGGGCAAGTACAAAAATAATTTTTTTCTTGTGTTTTTCTTTGTATCTAATTTTCCATAATGCCAAATAAAATAATTCAAAGGAAACCCATAAATTACATAAAATAGAAACCAATATAAAAAAAAAACAAACAATTTTAACCGCCAGTCATGTTATTTATTAGAGGGTGGTCATATTGTTCATTTTTTTATGGTTAAAACTGTTTATTATTTATTTTTAGATATTAATTTATTACGTCTACAAATACTTTTTAAAATAAATTAAAGTGTTTTATTTTTTTAACAAAATAAAAATAAAATAGTAATAAATAAAAAAAAACTTATAAAAAATGTCAGTGGAGTATCTTTTTAACTAATAATAGTGGCTGTGGTGTGCTCTATGAAGCCGAATATTTCAATATCGTTAGGTCTAATAACTAGTCTGCCTAATACTTAAACAACTTTTTTATAACCTTAATGCTTTGTTTCTGAAATATAAAGCAACTTTGGACATATATGTATAGAAACTTTTTCTTTTTATCAAAACTACGCGAGGAATTACATTGAAGTTTTGTACCCTAGTTAGACAAGACCCTGTATTATTATGCTGTAACATATTAATAGTATAATCAATTATTATAAGAAAAATAAAAAAATGTGGTTTTTTGTTTCTACATTGATATCTGGCAGGGGCGTGCAATCCATGGAAGCAAGAGAAACAATGCTTCCCTTGCTTCCATGCAAAAACTAATTGAAGAATCCAACTACACTATAAATAGTTTTTAAAAATTGCTTTCCTTCTTTCCACCGCACGCCCCTGATATCTGGTAATTTCAGAGAATTGTACTATATCTTCCTTTTTTATTTAAAAAATATAATATGTAGTAAATATTAGGATTTAAACTTATAATACTTCAACACTACTAAAAGATTACAGTTAAAAAAGGTGAATAGTGGAATATGTATTGGGACTTTAATCTTAATTTTCCCTAGGAACCAATACCAATAGGAAAACAAATATTATAGACTTTTTGGTTATTATTAATAAGATAGTTTAAAAAAAAATCATTTTTTTTTACTTTTACAGTAATATTTTCGCGATATTAAACCACCCTGTATATCCTACAGCGATTTTTATTATAGCTTCAAGAATTTTAGATAAATCAAACATTTTTGTGAAGAATAACTTTTTTTTTTTTAAATGGTAAAAGTAAAGAAATTATAGGTATAGTAAAGTCCATCCGAAGACACACTGTATTTTCAATAATTAGTGTTAACAGCTTTTATGTAAAACATTATAGGTAATTAACAAAACAACAGATTATATTTTACTTGTAAATTTACCCTCACTTTTAGGGTGTACTTTAAATTATTGAAAACTCTAAAATATATTCAAATTTTATAAGAAATAAATAGTTTTAATTTTATTTTAACCAAAATAATGATTATTGCTTTGACATTTTATAAAATATATAAAAACGGAACACATCCTGTATAAAAAAGCAAAGAAGTGCCGCCACAAAATCCGTTATTTTACTATGTTGAATAAACTGCCCACGCGCTAAAACAATCTTCTCATTTATTATGGAAACGATGATACTTTCCGACTAGTTTGGAATAGGCCGAGACACAAATTTATGGGCGATTTATTGAATATTGGGTTCTTATTTAGCAACATTGTTTCTAAACTATGTTGTTTTCGATAAAATTAAAGCCTGTTCCGATATAAGTCAGGTGGAGTTTAGGTCAACAAGGACATTTACTATAATCCGGTATTACGCTTAAAGGTCTAGCCACACATAACCAGCAACGAGGCCGCAGCGTAGCTCAGCCGTTAATCTCGCTTGCGAAATGTAGGGGAGGAGGCAGGGCAATTAAATAATTAACTTACAATTTTTCAATAATGGAATAAAAGTTCCGAACATACTTTTCTAATTTAGGTTAAAGGACACCGCTGCTCAAATTTACTCAACAAAATAAAGAAGATTTTTATATTATATTTACTGAACTAAAGTAAAATGCTCTATGAGCTGAACTCAAAGAGAATAGACAAGGATAGAGGATCAATCGCCGTTTCGAAAAGTGGCACAATTTGAAGAAAGGGTCTGAGGGATGGCAGGGCATGCGCATACGCACTCCCAATGTCAAAATCGGCGGTATATTCAAAAACATTGATTTATTGAGTAAATATACATAAAACATTAATAAAAAGTGTAAAATGTGGTTTATATTGAAATTTATTAATATTTTAATGAGCAAATATTGGTAATTTAGTGCTAATGGTGTATTAAAATCTATTTGGTAGAAGACTATTTTTTTCTTAGATTGGAATAGGTTAATGTGGAAAAATGTATAGGTATAAATTTTAGGGAAATGAGAACTGAAAATAAAAATCTAAATAGAATTATTTCTTGAAAACTAAACTTTTATTGCGAGATTACTTATTTAGCATAAAAAATGATACTAAATGTAAAAGAAGTGTATAATTTTAAGAAATATATAAAAATAGCATGCTCAAACTTACCAACCAAATAAATTTTAGATTTATGTTGATCCTATTTAGTTGAAAGGTATTATAGTCTATAAGTTAATATTACCTACTTATACTAAGAGAAAGCGTAGTGGATTTCAGTTTCCATAGGCCACTGTGCTTGGTCCATTTTATTCGATATCTACATACTTGTTTTTTAGGTATGAGGAAGCAGATAAGATTGTAGGTTTTAATTAACAATGAAAATTTAAGTTTCCACATTACTGGATACTTATTTTGAAATAAAATACTTTTGTAAAAGAAGCTCAAAAATGCTCGTTATTGCAGAAAAAAAATCCTAATCCTAAACATCTTTTTTCCACAAATTTTCAATATTGACAAAAATAAGTGTACTTTCCTCCTAATATAAATTTATATTTTTTAAGATATTTCATATAACTACCACTGAAAACAATTAATATCGAATGGTTAAATTTTTCTGTAAAATTAATAAAAGTTTGCCTTATGGTACGAACTTAAGTAGACACACTCAATATCTTGGTTTGTACCTTAAGTGGGTCAGTTATTAAGTTTTTAAGTGTTTAGGCTTTAGACCTTTTATTTTTTCGCTTTAGTATAATTTTTATCACTATTAATACTTTTAAACTGATCATTTGTCTGACTTTTACAGTTCAAGCAAATTTTTTAAATAGAGAGTGACGCACACAGAAATCCTCTATTGGTTCATTGTGCTTTACATCCAGCAAGATATTCATTAAATATATTTTACGGATGTATATAAAATAATAATGTATATAATATTTTGATACATAAATAAATCCTAGATAAAGTGTTAATTTGTTTTTATTCAAAAAAAAAAAACAACGTAAATAATTTAAAAATAATTTATTAAAAAACCCAAAAATTTCCACAAATTCTGTTTCAATAATTTATATCTATAACACAGGTCACACGTAAAATCAAACCGAATAAAACACAAAACAAATATACAGCCACAACAATCACAAAACATCAGCCATATTGAACATGTGATAGCCAAGAGTTTTAACATTTATAACAGCCAATAGCAAGCCGGAAAAACAACCTCCATGCGCATGACGAGTAATCCCGCTGTGTTAACTTAACCATCAAACCGGTGAAAGTTCGCAAGATATTTGGCTGATAGTATTGATTCAGACACAAAAATGTTACGTAAAAGTGCGTACTGAAACAAAAAATTCTAAATAAATCCATACTTTTAACCAAGCACGTCCTTTTTACCAACGTTAAGCAAGAATAAAATAAAACTTTGACGAGCTCTGTTGATCGCTGAACACAATTACCAGTCGCAGGTGTGTGCCATTTCTTAATTGGTGGGGGTAAATCAACTGCTTCTCTCCCCTTGTCCATGCTCCTTGGCTGAACTTTCAAGAACTCCTTACATTGGAATATGAAAACATAAATATAATCAGGGTAACGGGCAAAAGGTACTGGAGAGAGTGGGTAAAGAATTTGGAAAGTATATTCAGGAATAACATAGTCTCTGATAACCTAGACCAAAACCATTTTTGTTGTTAATACGGATTAAAACATTTTAAAACATTACATATTCTTGCTAAATCTGACGTCATGTCCGTCGCGTATTTAACCGTGTTAGAATATATCCCGGACAATGGTTTGAAGACAATATAGCTATCTTTGTCGGACGGGCCCGGGCGTATGCAGTGAACTCATTAAAAACTTTGTTGTGGTCATTTTTGTAAACTTTTAACATGGATGCAAATGGTGAGTGAAAAATTTGTATATTTTGTTGTAAACTAAAGTACATATTAACCCTAAATAAATATTAGTTTAAAAAAACTAAAAAACACGCTTTTATATGCAACCGAACTAAAAATTAGAAAATAATTTTTCATTACAAAGAGTTTGTCACTTCAGAGTAAAGCGTAGGTGCATTTTACTATTTTTTCATAACTTTTCCCTCATAGATATTTGCAAATAGAATAATTATAACATTTAATATATTAAGCACCCCACGCTTTTATTCTGAAGTGACAAACTCTTTGTAATGAAAAATTATTTTCTAATTATTAGTTCGGTTGCATATAAAAGCGTGTTTTTTTAGTTTTTTTAAACTATTATTTATTTTTCATTTTTGGTTCGATATATCAATTAGTTTTTTAAAAATAAATGCTCCAGTTTATTCACTAAAAATTCCTTCGCCATTTTGTCAAGAGACACAGAGGATCTGTAAAGATATCGGCACTGTTGCCAAATTTCCCAGTTTTGTGTTGCATCTAATTTTTCGATATTCTGCCGCTATTATTTATTGAGATATGATACACTATACTTTAGCAGAAAGTAATTTAGCGCCTGAATATCTTTAAAACCGCTAAAGCAGTGTTTAAAAAATTTGGTAATTAGGGGTTTTTGGCATGATCACTTAATCAGTGATATCAGCATTGTTCCAAATTTTAATAAAATTGCGGTGTTGTCATATCTTGGTAACTGGCCAAGCAGCAAGCTGACGTCTTATTGACGTCTCTTTTTAGTCATTTTGCTCACATTTGGTCAGCAAAGACGTCATAAGACGTTAAATTGACCTCCCTAAGTCACACACAATGACGTCTTTAAGATGACGAAAAATTGATGCATATACGTTTTTAAAGCCAAATAATACGATATTTTATTTAAAAATTGAAATGGGAAGAAACTCCTTACTGCTTGCAATTTCCTTGCACTGCAAGGTCGTATCTCTCGGGATACTGTCCAACCTGGAGATGCAGATTTTTACACTAGCCCAAGATATTTCTTTCAAAGCTAATTGAGATCATCAACCGCAGACCGGTCTCGAACTATTTTGGTCTCATCTGTACGATGTAGGGGATAAAAAGCAAAGATGTTGAATAAACGTACTAGTTTATTGTCCATTGCGCCATCTATCGAAAGATATTTTTCCTATTTTAATTTTGTAAAATTATTAGTCTTATTTTCCTGTCACATGATATTTTGGTTGGATTTTGACATGAATCATAATGTCACAAAAATTTTTCTGGTGGGTTTTCTAAACATGACGTCATTAGATTTTTATAAGCTACTACGACAAAAAAATGAAGTCAAAAAGACGACACTTTAACGACGTCAAAAACACGTAATTAAAATGACGTTAAAATGACGTAATAATTTTGGTCTGATGACGTCATATGACCAAAAATGACTTAAAATGCCATATTGACGTCAGCTTGCTGCTTGGGTGGTGAACTATAAATTTTAAAAAATCTCTGAGTCTTACTAATGTTGAGAGCTTCTTTTTTGCAATTAAAATAAATAGGGCATTTTATTTAAAATACCAAAAGTATTACTTGTAGCGCAAAACTAAAAAATCTGGCAATGACAGTATAACCTGTTCGGAAACCCTTAAATGTTAAAATTTGTAAATGCAGCTTAAGCGGTTTTAGAGATATTTAAGCGCCTCTCAACTTTTTACCTAAAATGTGCGGTTGTCATATCTTAGCAGCCAGTAAAAATATATTTTTGAAAATTGGTGGTTTTATTGAATTTTGCCCCCGCAATTTATTGCAATAAAAATAAATGAGGCATTCCATTAAAAAAAAATAAAAAGGTACGTGTAGCAAAAAACAGAAAAATCTGGCAACGGTGCCGATATAGGTAACTATTAAACTCTTCATACTTGATACTTTTTAGATACAAATTCGGTGACTGTAGCTTTAGAGGTTTTAAAGATACTCAGAAGTTGCAGTCTTTTTCCTACTCAGTATACAGGGTGTAATGTAATTGATGGCTAAAAATACAGGGTATCATTCCTTGGCCAATTTTGAAAAGAAAAGTTCATATAAACATATGTCCTAAACCTCTTAACTTCTAAGATACAAAGTGTTAAAATTTCAAAATAAAAATCTATTTTTTAAAAATCCTAACCATTCTTTACCCAATTTTGATTTAATTTGGCAATATGATTAATAACATTAGGGGTAATTCATCACTAATTTAATTACATTTGATAAGTCAAGTGGCATCTCAAAAGGCAACTGAGGGAATACGTCCAACAACAAACCGGTACGCCACTGACTGTGTAAATGTGTGTAAAGTTTTTGTGCTTTCTTTAGATTAAGTAAATAAAGATACTGCTTTTATGTCTCCTATTTTTTTCCGTATCTTGGTTAGTTTAAGGAAAAAAATAATACAATTCACCTTATTGCATATTTTTAGACCATAAAAGAAGCATTGCGGGATCTTTTCTTTTACAAAATAGGTCTTATAATTTTTAATTAGCAATTATGTAACAAATATAAAAAAAATTATTTAAATAAGGTTTATTCCAGTATAACAGTTTTTAACTAAAATAAGTGTTTTCGAAATTTTTTGGTTTTTGAAAATTTTAACACCCTGTATCTTAAAAGTTAAGACGTTTAGGACATATATATATTTATAGGAACTTTTCTTTCTTAAATAAGCTAAGGAATCATACCCTCTATTTTTAGCTATCAATTAAATTACACCCTGTATAAGTATTTTCTGCTTGACCAATATTAACTGGTAAAAACGCCAGATAAATTAAACCTTTATATCATACCCTGTGCAGCACCGTTTGATGGACACTTTCATGTGTTAAACTACCTAAAAAAAGTGACTCATCTTAGGTTTCTTTACTATAAACTTTTCGTTTGTTATATTTAACAAATGTGTTTAATAATTTTTATGAAATAATTAATAACTCTTTATTATAATGTGTTTACAAGATTGTTTTAAATTTTGTCCACACTGTAAGGCAAAAAAATGACGAAATAGTAGAAATATACATTGTTATATTTTAATGTCAAATCTACATAAAATACTCATTAAAAACAGGCTATTTGATGTCAACCGACTACAATTTACGTGGTAATAATAACGAACACAATGAGCTAATATACCAATGACGTTACCAATAACTAAATTTTTATTGGTAACGGAATTGTTGGTTACCTAATTTTTCTTTAATTTTTACAAAAAAAAATATGAGTAAAAAAATCAGATTATATTTATCTAAATGAACCAACATTAATATGTTGTAATTAAAGTATTTCCTTATGTATAGTTGATGCCGTTGATATTTGATTTGTTTACATTTTTCAAACGTATCGCAGATTAGTTCAGTTGTATTGAATTTTGTTGAGCAAACAAATGAGTTAAACTGTATCTTAATAAATATGCCAGGTAATTGTAAAAATTTGGTTTATTAAAAATATTTTTTTTACGCAGACACTTTCTGCTATTATAAAACAAGAGAAAAATATATTATTAGGCGAAAATCAATATTGGCTGATAATAAAATTACCTATATTTGACCAAACTAATTATTTTATGTTCACTAGACACTTGCCGTATAGTTTATGCCAAATGTATTAAATATTTCGTCACTTTACGTGACGTCATATTGAGATTAGGTTAGGTCGTGTATTGTGACATATTCTAAACCAAATCAAAAGTTTGACGTATTAATTAAAAGTTTAAAATACTTATTAGAGTACAGGGTGATCAAACTTAAGTCGGAACCATTGCTAACTTCTTTATTATTGGATATACAAAGTCGGTGGAAATAGTGAAGCTTAGCTTTAATTCCGCCTATTAACGTGCTTCTAACAGAAAAACAATTCAACGTCAGGTTTTTATTATTTACAAAAACTGTATTTAATGATTAAATTAATTATTATATTAATGGAAATCCTGGATTAGCATTTAAAAGATCTATAAAAGAGTTTAGAAAAAAGTATTTATTGAAAGATATATCAAATTTCTAAAAGTTTCAGAAATATAACTATCCTCAGGACTTTGATAGTAAATTGGCATTCTTTAAATAAAACACCCCCTTTATTGCTTCACCAGTAAATGGATATTTAAAAAACCTTTAAGAAAATACCACATTTGATATGTGTATCTCTTATAGTTTTAAAAATATAGTTATTTAAATCTGTACTTTTGTTAAATGGTATATTATATTAGCATTAAAAATGGTTTAATAAAAGTTCTAAAAAAGCCTTTATGTCATATATCCAATTTTTATAGTTTAGTTTGGTATAGTACACTTTGGTAGAAAACTGGCATTATTTAAATAAAACAACCTGTAGATATAATACTTAATACCATATTTAATATGTGTATCTCTTATAGTTATGAAAATATGAACCATTTAAATCCAAAAATAATAGATGGGATATCTATGTTATTTTACGACTCTAAACTTAGTATTTATAGCTTAGAGCTGTAGAGATAATGAATATTTAACACAATTTTAAGATGTAGATGGCCACATTTACAAAACTATAAAAGATAAGTAAAAAATCAAGTGTGATGCACTATAATTTGTCTTTGGTAATATGTTCTTTAAACCATTTGAAATATTTATTTAATAACAAAGCTATATACAGGGTGTTTTTGTTTAAAAAATGCCAGTTTATCATCAAATTCCTAAAGATGGCCATATTTCCGAAAGTATTAAAAATTGAATATAATAATAAAAAGTAATGTTCTTGAGCCTTAAAATAAACAATTTAATAAAAGTTTTAAATTCTTGGCGTAATTTTAAAGTAACCAGCCAAGTAGTCGTTTCTACCAGGTTATGTATTTGTTTCTTTTCTTTATTTTGTCATTTAGGAGCCTCTATGGCCAAGAATTTAAAACTTTTATTAAATTGAATATATTACATATGGACTTTTAAAATTCCTATATAATATACAGGGTGTTCCATTAAAAAAAAAAGACGTTTTCCAATAAATCGAAAGCCTGATGTTTAAGATTTTCTGTTAAGCTGATCACCCCGTATAATATAAGTTAAATATTTAACAAGTTTAATTTAGTGTTTTTAATTGTGTTCGCAATCTGAATTTATTTCTTTTAAACCAATATCTGAAATTCAACCCACTGTACGATTCATAAGTTATCACTTGTAATTGAATATAAATGCTTTATAATCGAGATGTTTGCACTGAATTCCAAAGATTCTGTTTTTCAAAGTCGTAAAAGTACGCCTACGTTAACGATCGTAAAGTGGAAAAAACTCGTAAATTTGACACGTGAAATCAAATTGAGGCAACGAAAAATTTAAATTCCTTTTTTATTTTATTTCAGGCTTGTGTGTTAAAGTGATATTTATGTTATTTTAATTACAATTAAAAGGACTATTAGAATGCCATGAAAATACGTACAAAATATTTAAAGCTAAATGCTCATAATTTATTTTTATTGCATCTTTAAAAATAGATATACAAAGTGTACAGGAGTGTCGTATTTTGGTTGCAACTGCGGAGTATCTACCTAACTATATTTTCAGAAACAGGGTGTTCGGTTATATTTTGAACAGGGTCTACAAACTTTTATTGTTAAAGATAGAAACATATTTTAAATACAAAAAGTTTCAGGATTTTTATATGAACTGCCAGAATTTGCTAAAAAAATAAACCAATGACAATCACAAAGTCAACAAATAAGCATCGACTTTGTTATTTAAAATAAAACACCGTGTATATTTTAAGTTTATTAAAAAGGTATATGTTACACTAGTTATCGCAGAAAATGACTCTGAATCCTGAAAAATTAGCAGCTCTGGTTCTTAGACAATTTAACATGGGCGGCTTTGGTTTTATGGAAATTTAAAACGTGCACCAGAAATAAAGAAGTCAGGACAAATAAAAAAAAACTTGGTATAGGGTAGTAGGATGTCAGGGGTCCTATCACGTCAGGAAAATGAGATTTTAAGGTCATTTAGAGGTCAAACGGTGATTTTTGGAACCGAACCTGGGACAATTTTCAAGCGATCTGTTAGCTTGGATGACAACTGTGTGAGTCATAAATACCTTTCAAATATTGGGATCCAGCTGAGTATACTGTCCGGAAAAAACTAAGGTTGTAGAAAGTAAGCAGAGAGTCTGAACTTGAAAGTTTCAAGATTCCCACCTTCATCCTGTGAGGAGCAGGTCAATGGAATTTTAGTTCCTCCAATAAGATGTCAAATTCCAAGAGGTTCTAGGAGCATTTGGATCAGTGCTGGCTCGACCGGCATCAACTGACGACAACTGCATCGCCAATATTCAACGTCTTGGCAAGGAAAGCGAAATTTGTGAGATCGAATACCTCGGACCACTTTTTTCCTCTGAGGTGGCACATGCAGCATAACTCCAATGTTCTGACAAGGTTCTAGGGACATTTCGATCACTGCTGGGTTCACTGTCAATAACCCATAGCAAATGGAGATTGAATGCCTTGGCCGGGAGATCGAAATTTGCGAGTTACAACGATTATGGCAATTTTCTATCCACTAGGCTGGCTAAGCGCTGGCTCTGGTCCAGTTTTGGGGCCCAATCCGAATATTTAAAAGGTATTTAAGCCCTAAAAAGCTCAAACAAATAGATCGCTTGAAAAATTGTCCCGGGTCCGCTTCAAAAAATCGCCATTTGACTTCTAAATGACCTTGAAATCTCGTTTTTCTGACATGATGGGGCAAAATTGACACCGGAATCGGATTCAGGACGCCAAAGTACCTGGGAATACCATGGTCCGGTCAAATAGTCCGGACTTTTTTTTTTGTAAACCTGTGTTGTTGACCAATTTTGTTTTTTTAAACACCCGGTATATTTGTCATATAAACAATAATTTGCCTTTTTACAAGCTTTACAATAGTATATTACATTACAAGTGTGGAAAATGACTAATTTCACACGAGTGGGAATATTGTAGCACGAGGCGTTAGCCGAGTGCGACAAACCTACGAGTGTAAGAAAGTCATTTTCACACGAGTACTGTACACTATTTTTCCTACGACCACAAATTATTCACCAAAAAATAAATAAATTAAAGTTTGTCTGTTCAGAAAAAATAAAAAACAATTGAGAACTTTGCAACACTAGGGTGATATTTACTTTGCAACACTAGTGTGATATATACTTTTTCTCACTGCTATATTATACTGTTTTGACAATATTTTTACATCGAAAATCACCTACCTAGAAGCATTATATAACTTTTATCATTTTGGAATTTAAAAAGGCCCTCACTTAATAAAAATTGTATGGTTTTGTTAGGTAATAACGCTAATAGTTTAATACGGTTTTCTGCTATTATAAGGGTTTTTAAAAATTATCGATTCTTACATATTTTAGACACTCTTCTAAATAAAACGTAAGTGGTGCATATCCAAAATATTCCGTTTTTTAAAAAATATCAGTAAATAAACTTACGGGATCAGGGGAGTGAAAAGGGGTGCTGGGACTGCTGGGTGGGGTAAAATTGGTAAAACGAGTTAATGAAACTGAACATCACATGTAAAACTAAGTAAAAATAACAGTTTTTCCTCATATTTTTAAGAAAAATATGTGATATTGTTGTGCTAACAATAAAAAGCCATTAATGCACTTTTACGAACTATATTTCATAAAGTAAACTATTCAAAAATAAACAAAAGTACAATTTAGCCATCTTAACAGAACTGTACCACCACGGCTAATCACCGCGCCAATAGTCGAATGCCTGAGTCACTAGATTTATTAATTTATGACAATCATGCTTAGGCAACCAACTATACATTATAATACAAAATATAATAAATATAAAAATTGTAAATGCACAACACTCACACTGTGCCAGTCAGTGAAAGAGTTGTTTTTTGTGGTTATGTATATTTTTGTTTATGTTTTTATTTTTCGTAAATTTTAATAAATATAAAATAAGATGATTTTCGCTAATTTGGGTTCTACCGTTTAAGGTAAATAAAAAGTTTTTTTTACTGTCACTACAATAAATATGTCACTTGCAAAACCAATAGCAGTTTTTAGAATGACATCATAATAATATGTATCACACCAGTGTTGTAAAGTACTTTGCAACACTAGTGCTGTAAAGTACTTTGCAACACTAGTGTGATATAACGCATTTTCTATGCATGAAATCAGTGTGCTATTTGCTATTTTCACAAGTGGTCGTAGGAAAAACTATATAACACTGTTGGTTTATTTTTATAAACAAGGACAAAATTTCCAATTTTATTATTTAATATCCAAAAGCATGCAAAACTATTTACTAATTAAAATTGTTGCTCAAAGAGACGCTACCTACCTGGATTTATATAAGAAAAAAAAACATTATTATTTTTATTAGCAAAATCTAATTTTGAAAGGCTTAAGCACCACTTTAGTACTCAAGTCAATGAAAAACTTGTTGTTATTCTTTTTTGCATGGCCTACAGAAAAATTTTGAATATGAAATAGGACAATTAGGAATTTTGTCGTTCTTTATGCAATTACATCAATAATGTTATATATTTTTAAAAAGCTTGTAAAAAAAATACAAATATACAGGGTGTTCCAATTAAAAATTTCCAACAGAGGTTTTTGACAATAAACTATATTTGGAAAAAATTTAACTACGCTACTGCATTCTACGTAAAAAGTTATATAATAAGTAATACGTTTTCAGTTAAGTAAGATACAAGGGGTACCTAAAAATGCAAATTTTTAAAATCGCCCTTTATCTCATGGTAGGGGCGTCCAAGAGAGGATTTTGGGATTTATTACAGCGCGACAGATTAATATATCGGAGGATGCCTTGTACCCGGTTAAGTACATCCACCAAATATGAGCCTTATATACAGGGCCGATCTTAAAAAAACAAAAATATATCCATTAGAAATTTTCGAGCGCGTCAGATTAATATATAGGGTAAGTTAACTACATGCCAAACAGTGTATATTTCACTAATCTGACAATTTGAGAGTGACGTAAAGGAAACAGAGGGCTACAAAGAAAAACGTCAGTTTAACATTTTCGAGCGTGGCTATTTTTTTTTACCGAATCTTTCGTTTTACAAAATAGTTCTATTTTTAATAATAAAGCTAGTAGTTAGTAAAACTAGCATAGTTTAATCACTCTCTTATTTGCATAGGATTTTTACGTCCCGCTTTAAGATAAAATACGCGGTATGCTGTCAATTTGCCACATGTATTGCTTATCAATTTTTAGTTTTTTTAACTTTTTAAAAATTTATAGACGCATTACAACTTAAAAACACTTTGAACATTTTTATACTTAAATATTATTGTCTAAACTCAAAATTCAGGCATTTTAAAATCCAAAGAACTCTGTACAGGATGTTTTTTTGGCTGGAATTTTAGGGTATAGGCAAAATGGTGTTTAGTTTAATGGTGCAATTAGATTCACCTTAACTTTAAAGAAGTTTAAAAGATACACATTATTAGAACATTTTTTTTAAGAAAAATTAATTTAAGTAAAATTATTTTTCTAACTTTATTTGTTTTTAAAATATTTACCCAACCTTTGGATTTTTAAACGGACGCCATATTGGATTTTTAATAAGATCCCTTTAGGAGCTTTTCATTGATCTATACAAATCTAGGTTTTAAGCTCTAAAAACGATTTTTTTGTTTTATAGTAGGTTTAGACTAGACTGCGTAATGGCCGCCCCGTTTTATAAAAAACAAACAGGGGCAGACTTAATTTTTCAATTAAATTGTCTAATTTTTTTCTAATTTAACCAACACTGTAGCTCTAATGATTCCCGAGTTACAAATACATATGGGCCCAATTTGAGACATAGGTACTGTATTGTATATTAATAATGAACTTCACAATTCGCCGATATTTATTATGTCTTTCACTCGGACATTTGCGGAGATAAAAACAAACTTTAAATACAAATGTTTTATAACTTTTAGGTAGATTGCAAGTGGCGTACCTAAAATAAATATAAATGTCTTAAATTTCTTAAGATATTATCACCACTTGCATTTTTTAAATGGGACATTTTGTCTCTTAGCTTTTTAAAAAATTGCATATCTGCTTGCGATTGCAACAATATATTACAATTAATATTTTACTCTGTTCTACAAAGCTAAAATAAATAAAACTAATTGGCCTTGGATTGACTTAATATTCATTTATTTTTTAGAAACCTAATTTATTAGGAATACTAAAAAATTTATAAACCAAATCATTAAAATACCCATATAACATTTTTTGCCGGCGTTGTACATTTAATTTACTGGCATTGCCAACACTTTTTAATGGCATCCGTCATTAATAAGTTATTGGCAAAAAAATGCGTTTAAGATGATGGCATCCACCATTAATAAGTTATTGGCAAAAAGATAACAAAAGACACGAAAGTGGGCAAATGCAGATACTCCCAAGCAGCAAGCTGACGTCTTATCGACGAAAATTGTCGCATATACTTTTTTTAAAAGCTAAAATGATGCGATATTTTATTTGAAAATTAAAATAGGAAAAACTCCTTACTGCATGCAATTTCCTTGCAATGCAAAGTAGCATCTCTCGGAACACTGTCCAACTTGGAGATGTAGATATTTACACTAGCCGAAGATAATTCTTTAAAAGCTAAGTGAGATCACCTACCGCAGACCGCTCTCGAATTATTTTTATCTAATGGGTACGGTTTAGACGATAAAAGGCAGAAGATATTGCAGAAACGTAGTAGTTTATTGTCCATTACGCCATCTATCGGTATGTCAAAAAACTATTAAATATATTTAATATTTTTTATTAACACGTCTTTTAAAACAAAATGTTTACAGCTCCTAACAGTCTACTTGAATATCTTGCCTTCTCGACTAGCCATCACCAATTAATCACACAACACACACTTATTAGGTACACTGAAAGAAAACAGTTAATTAAACTACCTTTCAGTTGCTTTGTTAATAACCATTCTTTTATTTTTAGGTAACATAGCTATTTTTTTAATTATGATACTAGATTGATCTTTCGAGAACTATTAAAGTTGTCTTTCTGAAATCAAGGTATTACTGTTAATAAAGTTCTGCATAACACTAACTAGTTGGTTTAGTTACAATCCATTTACGTGTTAATAAAATCTTACCAGATTTACTATTATGTTGCGGTTTAATTGTGGCAATTAAGTTTATTATTTGTGTTTATTAAATGCATCAAATAAAGTTTCCATTAATAAAGGCAGAAAAAGACCTTCCTAATACTATTAGATATTCAGGTATTACAAGTAGGCGCATTAGTAACCATAACTAAAGTTATTTAGCTAGATATGAATCGTTAAAAATCGATATACTTCGGTAGCGCTCGTCAACGGAAAGTCTTCCAAAAGAGGCTCACGGCGTTGTTGGTATTTCAGTTTTGTGCTTCGTGTGGTTTGGGTAGGGTAGGTTTTTCTTGGCGTATTATTTTTACGGACGCCATTTGACTGATTCCAAAATGGCGCGTGTGAAAATCTTAATTTATTTAAAAACCAAATATTTTATTTCGTTTTTCAATGTTTTTGGTTTGGTTTAGCGTTATGCAGTTTTATAACGGCCTACAAACGTACTTTACAGGAATGGGGCTTTAAACAAAGTGTTATAGAAGCTTTTAAAGGTAAGCATTAAAAAGATTTGCAACTTCTTAATTAATATTGGTAATTATTTATTCTTTTATTTTTTCGATTAAAAAAAATACTCACTTGTTCTAGAGGCAGTTACTGACATAAACCCTTCAAGGGAGCAAAAAAATATCGTTTTTTTTTATTTATTTATGAATCAACAAACTTTCGGGACCGCGAAGTGAATTGTGTGCTGGGCGAACCTTTTCCTGTTCCGTGGCTGGGCGGGATAAGTCCATGGTAAAAGACGATGTAAAGTGAATGTCCAGAAATTAAAGCAGGTTCAATAGGTTTTGCGGACACAAGTTTTTAAAATTTTAAATGTTCAGTCATAAATGGCAATTATTTAACAGTTATATTTTTGCAAAACGTGAATATTTCGCTTTTTTTATGTGCTATTTAGAATGCCTATTTTATAAAAAAATTTCAGAAACTGCTCAAATTTTGTCAAGCAAAATGTAATGAACCCACTTTAATTTCTAGACATTCACTTTACCATGGTTTTACCCCGCCCAGCCACGGAAGAGGAAATGGTTCGCCCAGTAACCCAATTTTAATCGCAAAAATAAAAGAATAAATAATTACCATTATTAATGAGGAAGTTGCAAATCCTTTTTAATGCTTAGTTTTAAAAGCTTTTATAGCACTTTGATTAAAGCCCCATTCCGTTAAAGTACGTTTGTTGGCCATTATTAAACTGCACAACGCTAAAACAAACCACAAACATAAAAAACGGAATAAAATATTTGGTTTTTAAAAAAATATATTTTTACTCGTTTATCAGTCAAATGGCGTTGGTAAAAATAATAAGCCAAAAAAACCTACCTCATCCACTTATCACACTTATCTCGTAATACATACCTATACATACAAATGTATAGATTTTAATTCTAATACTTCTCCATATACTCCCTTGACCATATACAGGGTGTTAATTAAGTATGTACTATAAATTTAACAGACGATTCTTTAGGTAATTTTAAGACGAAATGTTCATATAAACATGGGTCCGCAAATCCTTCGTTCTCAAGATACAGGGAGTTAAAATAAAAAATAAAAAAGGTTTTTCGTAAATATCTTAAATATCCTTTATCTAATTTTGTTCCGTCTTAAAATTACCTAAAGAATCGTCTGCTAAATTAATGGTACGTACTTAATTAACACCCTGTATATTTTATAAATTTAATTTGCTACAGGAACTAGAGCTTATTTGCTGAAGCAACTAAAGCCATATACTACAATAACTAAGGCTTATACAGGGTGTCTCGAAAGGTAAGGTCAAAAATGGTAGAAGTGATAGATGAGCCAAAATAATGTTAGTACTTCATATAAAAAAAAATGTATTTCATTTATAACTTTTAAACGGTTGCCCCAATAATAATTATATTTGGGCATTTAAATAAACTCATACCAGTGTTTTCAGAGGCAAATGATAGCGCAGCAATTCATAATTATACAGAGTAAGACGAATTTTTTCGTTTATTATATGCATATTTTACAGAGATTAAAAATTTGACATTTTGGTTTGACCGTTTAATTCCTTTATCATTTTTGTACAAAAAGGTATACCTTATGTAAATCGATTTCTTGGACCATTCTTCATAAAATCGCATTTTAAAAACCAGACATACCCTATTTTGTATATAACAAAAAATCCATTTTTTGAGGAAAATATTAAGATGTGGTTAAAAATGGTGTTTTAAAGGCCTTTGAAACTTTATAACACAAATAAAGACTGTTTTTAAAAAATTTAACCATATTTTAATAATTTTCTCAAAAAATTAATTTTTTATTACATACAAAATGGGGGTATGTCTGGATTTAAAATGCGTTTATATGAAAAAACGGTTCACGGTATCAATTTAAATAAAGTATACCTTTTTGTACAAACTGATAGAGAAATTATACGGTCAAACCAAATGTAATTTTTACCTCTGTAAGAAATGCATTAAATAAACGAAAACAATTCGTCTCACCCTGTATAATTTTGACTTACGGCGCATCATTTGCCTATGGAAAAAAGCATTGGTACGAGTTAATTTAAATGCCTAAATATCATTATTATTGTGGCAAACCGTTCAAAAGTTATTAATTAAATACTATTTTTTATATTTTAACTTTAAACCTCATAACTCCCTAAGGAAGCGCGATAGAACTTCTTTTTATATGAAGTACTAACATTATTTTTGGCTCACTCTACCACCCCTATCATTTTTGACCTCACCTTCCGGACACCCTGTATATTCCAGCAAGCTACATTTTTTGCTACTTTAATTAAAGCTTAGGTATTACCATAATGTTGATATAGTAATACTGATAATAAGATTGAATATCAGTCACAACTAAGTCCATTGAGCAGTAAAAAGTAAATGACTTAATTACCATAATGTCATGGACTAACAGCTGTAACTAGACGACTTTAATAACCACACTACCAATGCCAAATAATGGTCGCTAGCATATCAGATATTTTTCGGTTATTAAGCCGACTTAGTTATAGTAACTAATTTGGAAGTAGAAAGTCAACTTTAATTATGACATTAACTGATCTTATCTGTCCCCTATTTAACTGAGATAATTTAGTTATTATTATTAATACTTTAATTATGGTTGCTAGAAATTTCTCTCAGTGTAATGAATACATTTAATTATGTCTATTATAAAACTCTTTTTCTTTAAAAAAGAAACTTAAAAGCTAGAAAACCACGTAGAAAACAAATGCACAAAGCGGTCACCTTCGGTCGAAATTAACGTAGCGAATTTTACCATCATTTTATTTTTATTCGCTCCAAAATACATAATAAACATTTTGTTTGTCCTAATTTTTATTTGCATGATTTTTAACAATAAAATGTTATGAAAAGGCCATTTCCTTTAAATTATGTAAAAAAACATAAAATAAAGTTGTTTAGCTGCCATTATAAATAAAACAGATCAAAAAAATTGCTTTAATGTTGGTTAAATACCAATGTTAATAATATGGTTTAAAAAAGAATGAATATGCGTTGAAGGTTTGCCTTCAAAAATCCAATATTTGTTTGCCTGCAACAAAAACGCCTGCTTTATTTAATCAGGATTGGTATGCCGCCATTTTTGTATGCTTGCCGGCAATTCGCCTACATGTAAAATTTATTGGCAATTAAGTGTTTATTTAGGGTTGACTTTTTAATGCGTATAAGATGTTGGCATAATATTGCCACCAATTGCCAATGCTATACCATCAATGCCAATATGAAAAATGTACATTTCCGGCAAATAGTGTTTGCTGGGTAATGCATGCCTTCACACTTCATCTAGAATATCCTGCAGAAAAGGTCTGTAAAAATACAATTTACCTTAAACCGTGTCCAGACTTGCAACAATTCGCCAAACATCTGTCCAAACTAACCAACCTGTTTGAACGCTCCTTTGACGCCAAAACCGACAAGCTCTGAATCATCAGTGGATTATTTTGTATCGAAAAAATATATAAAACAATAAATATTTAATATGTATTACAAATCTTTATATGAATTTTAAAAATATTACTTAAATCACTGAATCTAGCTAAATTTAACCACTTTCTTATTTGCACGGAATTTCCTTTGTCCCCCTTTAAGTTGAAATACGCAGTAGTCATTTTTGCTACATGCACCGCCTATTACTTTTGTTGATTTTTTTTTATTGTGTTTAAATTTATAGACGCATTACAACCTAAATACAAGCTAAATTCACTTACATTCTCATTCCAAAATAATATTATTTAAACTCAAAATTCAGGCATTTCAAAATCCAAAGAGCTATGTAAATTGGGAAGATAAATCAAGTTAATATAATGATTGATAGTCCCATAGACCATGCGATACGTAGGCGCTAAGAATTTTCATTTGCGAGCTTTTATTCCATGCGAAAGTGGACGGGACTAACGGGAAAAATTGTTAAGTCTCGCCTAGGGTAATTATTTCTTGCAGGATTGGACTTTCGAAATGTATAAAAGTAATTTAGCTTTTACTAAGAACATAAGCATTATTGCAAAAAATTACTTGCGTTAAATGGATAATTTTATTACCCTACTTTGCATTGGTTTAAATAGGTTTAATACAGTGAAGACACGTAGGTTTAAACAAATGAATTAAACATTCAGCAGTTTATGTTTTTGAAAAATGTCTGAACACGTCAATATTAATTCTAGCTTTGGTTTTTATATTTAATTTGTGTATAGTGGGCCATAAGTAATAATAAGTAATTCATTTTAAAATTGGGTTTTTTAGCTAATGGTCCATCATACTCCCATAAACTGTAAAAAAACCAGAGTGTTTTTCATATTACATTTTTAAATTTTACATCAAATTCTAGTTATTTTTGATGTAGGTACCATGTTCTTTTCTTAAGGTTAAGATCGAGAATTTTACTAACAAACCCAAATGAAGAGCAGCAAAATAAAGTTGATGATCATTATTTATTTTTATACTTTCTTGTGAATATCTCTTTACCATTAAAAAAGTGTCATCCATGTATAGAGATTAAAGTGTCAAGCGGTTTTCAAAAACAAACTCCTGCATTTTAATTAATTTTTGTTGTCACTTACCTGTTTTCACAATTTTTACAAGAAATTATTAGTACATTTTTTAATAATTGTTACCTTTTGGCTTTAAGACATTGAACATGAAATATAGTTATAACTCGATGCAGAATTTAAAAATGTAATAATATATAATAATAATAATAATAATAATAAAAGAGTTGTTGCTTTTGCTTAAACTCGGTTTAAAAACATAAAAGTACATCTTTTCTAACCAATTACCATTTAAAAAATCTAAACGTTTACTTTATACCAATTTTATTAGCTTTTAAACCCAAATCATACACAAAAATATTTGTGTTTTTCTCCCGATTACTAAAACAAGCTAATATTTTTAACAAAAATCTAAAAAAATGTTGATACTTTAAGCCGAGGTTAAGGAAGCCATAGCTTAATCTGTTTGTTTGTTTGTTATTTAATTTGTTGTTTAATTGGGCTAAAACGTTTATTTTTAATTAAATTATTACAATTAAAATTATTGTTTTGGTTTGGTCAGCATCCAACTCAGTAACCATGGTAGCCTCACATTTTTGATTTTTAAAGGACATCAAAAAAGTTCTTTTTAAAATGGAGAGAAATCCATGGTTTACGGGAAGCATTATTTATCAAAAATACATATAACTATACTGAATAATTTCCTATAGTTTGTATTCAAAAAAAAAAGTATTAGCTAAATGAGATTTCTTTTGCAACGAGGTTAAATAGAGTATTTTGGAAAAAGTCGCATAAGACCAGTCCTACCTAAATCTATTTGACCAAAATTGGCAAACCTAGAGAAAACATATCTACCTATCAGCCCTTTAAAAATAAAAAAGATAGGCGCAGCAGATAATAAGTTATTATTAGTTAAAAAGTGTGCAAGATTAACTGGGCCACCCTGTATAAGCAGTATTGGATTTTTCGTCATTTAAATCTGCGAGTGGAACAGAAGCTTTGATCCAGACCAGAATCAATCCGGCGCTGCATCAAATTAATCTTATCAGAATGATTCGTTACAGTTTTGAATTATTTCGAACAAGCTACAATTAACCGATTTCAATTTCATTCTGGACCAAATCTTTTAATCGTATTTATTTATTATTAAATTAAATTATTAACAGTCCATCTCTGGCTGAAGATGCAACCAAAGCACCACAAAACCAGCACTTGCTCTTTGCAATTAGTTAGAAACATAAGCGCGACATCGTGAACTTCGACACCGTGTGGTGTGCAGCCCAGCACGGTTCGATTCTAGAAAAAATCCTGTTATAAATTGCTTTATGGTATGACTAGACGTTTCCTATCTCATAACACCAATGTTTTGTGAAACATATGTAAGATACATGTTTCTGATATTGCTCAAGCGGAAGATTAATTTTTCCGACATCTATTTTGATTGGATTGTGTTAATCACACTATTTAAACCGAGATTCAAACGATATGGCTGTAATTAGCAAAGCGAACGTTTGTCTGATTGTGATAGACAAGTCTTTATCATTAATATTTAAAGAAGAGTTTCGGACTTCCATTATATTTATTTTATTCATTCATACAACGTTTCGGGAGGTACTATCTGTCCGTTTTCAAGTATAAACTTATGTAAGTTCTAAGAATACTGAGTTTATTTACAGTGGGAAAGACCATTCACCCGTGATGGAGTTGGGTGCTGTCAAGCGTGGGGTTGCTCACCCAGGACGCCGGCATTGGTTCGCTTTAAAAGTAGTTTCCAAATTTTTGTTATTTCCACCCTTGTTTGCTGAAAATATTATTATTGTTCTCAATGAAGCCGGCTTTCCTTAAATTTGTGCTTTCTCCAATGTGGTTTCCTGTGTATAACCCGTGCTTCTTACCACTTGATGTTATGTTGTTGAGACCAAACATGGATTTTTGCAATAAGCTTTCCTCCAAGCATGAGATTTAATACTTTGCTAAGCAGATAAGAAACTATGAACAGCATAAATAATAAGCGGAAAAAAACGTAACGAAAATAAGAATACTAAATAAAATAATAAAAAAGAAGCGAATTGAGGTTAAAAATATTATCTGCATAACTTTTTTTCCAAACAATTAGGTTTAATGATAGGCTTAGAAAATTAGATGTAAAAGTTACTATTGTAAGTCATACTAGAAAAAAAATCCTTAAATATAAAATGATGTTTATAAAAAGAAGTAATAAGCTGATGCAATGTTAAAAATAATTTTGTATTACCTTTTTTCTTAACCGATTTAATTTAATGATGTTTTAAAAAATTTTATGTTAAAGTGACTATCGTTGGTTATACCAAAGTAATTTAATCTTAAAAGAAAATATAATATCAAGGGGAAGAAGAAATAGGTTTATGTCAATATAAAAACGATTTTATCACTGCCTTTTGCTCCAATAATTAGATGTTAGAGTGACTATCGTCAGGAAAAGATAAGATAAGTTAATGACGTTGTAAAAGAAGTTTCTACATTTATTTTTTTACCTTTAGATTTGATGAGTGACTTTAAAATAAATGTTAGAGTGACTTTCGTCAATTATACTAGAGTAAAAATGATCGTTAAGAAGACAAGAGACTTACTGCATTTTCCGCATTTCCCTTTTCTTCAATTAGATTTGATAACTGGCTTAAAACTTTGTGGTAAAATAATTTTCGTCATTTATACTAGAGTAAAATTGTTTGTAAAAAAGAATTTAACGCTGAGAACAAGAAATGGTCACAACATTGTAAAAAGGATTTCTAAATTAATTGTTTTTCACAATTAGATTTGATAAGTGCCTTAATACTAAATGTTAGAGTGGCTTTCGTCCTTCTTACTAAAGTAGAACTGATCTTAAAAGAAAAAATAACATTACTAAGAAATAAGAAATAACTTGTTGCCATAAAAAAGATTTCTTTATTATATTTTTTTTTCAAATATTGTACTTGATAATTAGTTAAAAAATCCAAATGTTACAATGACTTATATTAAAGTTATTTTGATCGTAAAAAAGTAAAAACGTTATTGACAATACATTAATGGATGCTATTAGAGTAGGATTTCAAATTTTCTTGTTTATAAATATATATATATACATATATATATACATACATATACACCCCACTATCATTTTTGCGTCCAAAAATTTGCGGCGTCCAAATTCACGACGCCGTAAATATTTATATATATTATATTCTAAATTTTGTTAATTTTTTTAGAAAAAAATCAAGATAGTTATTAATTAGTAAGTTTATATTTTTACTAAGATTAAACCCCGAAAGATTGCCCCGTCAATTCTTCGACTGTACAGGTTTTACAAAATAAAATCTATGTTTTTCGACAGTTAACAGAATAACTCCCGCTTTTCATGTTATTCACCAGGACATTCTCCACAGAAACTGATCAAAATGGTTTTACTGGGTCCAGTGTGAATAACATAGAAAGCTCAGAATCTTCTTATGGAACAACCATGGTTGTTCTTCGGTTCGATATACATAAAACTTACCATTGACGTCGTACTTAAATTGCGTTCAGTAAACCCGACAGCAAGTTTTACCGGATTCGGCAAGTAAGATATAATACGACAGTTAAGAGAAGAAGTTTTAACTCCCGAAAAAGTGATTTCATTTTGCATATTATTGCGATAGTAAGGTCTTACTTCCATATGTCTTATATTGTACATCTTTATAAAAAGCTTAAGACAAAGCTAATTTACTTTAAGGCAATAGAGTCTCTAGTATCATCTTAAGCGTCTAGTATTTCACAAGAGTTTTTCAAGAATCTTTAAAACCAAAATAGTGGTAAAATTAAACTGTCTTAACACGTGCCATCGGCTGCAATTAGCAAAGTTCTTAACAAACCACGCACTAATTTAACTAATTAGTTACACCAAACATATGTTTTAAGGTATTTCAAGTAAGTAATCTATATCTGGCACGCACAGCCTTAATCTATAACAGTTCCTTTCCACTTAGGCGACGCTTTTACCATTTTTCATAAAATATGCCAACGGTAACAATTCTTCAGACCATTTTAATTGCTAAGCAAACATTCATTAGGAGAGAACAAATATAATTTAAATAAAATGTATTATTTGTAGTTTAACTAAGGTAGGTTGAGTCAGTTTTTGTTTTATGGGGCCAAATTTATTATACAAAACAAAATAAACAGTTTATTTGTGGGTCCTGTATTTAAATACACGAGACATTACTTGGCTTACATGTTGTTAGTTTAAAAACAGATGCAAAAAACCTATTTATTTGCACTTCTAGACACGCGGTAGCGTGTCAAACCAAGTTCAAGCAAAGGAACTGGCTTTACTGCCCAGTGCAATATTACAAAAACCACTTTGTGCCACTTTTGACCCCTACATAACTTAAAACCTATTTAACGTAAACACATGATACTACTTGTGTTTATTTATATTTATAAGAACAACTAAAAGCCCAAACTTTATGAAGCTAGCCAAAAGTCGTCAATTTTCCACTGACTGACTGACATTTAGATCAAAACCTTACCCACTTCCAGATGAGCTAGAAAAAATAAATTTGGAATCCATATTGGTAATTGTATATTAGCGTAGGACAAATATCTAAAAAGAAAGTTAAAAAATAGGGGAGTTTTTAAATTGACGCGGTAAAACCGTTTAAACCATTACAAGTATATACTTGAAACTATCCAAATATATGTATTTTATTTTATTTATTTATTATTTTTAATTATTTATTTTTATTTTTTTATTATTATATTTGCTATATAACAGAAAAATAAAAATAAAATTTAGTAAAAAAATGACTGGTGTCCCCATACAATATAATACGCGCAAATAAACAACCGTTACCAAGATCGTTATATCGCCTGCTAATTTAGGCATAAACAGGAAGCGTGTTAAAGAGTAGCAGATAATGAATTGGCAATACTCACTGTTATTTTTAACGTTTATGAAAAGTAGACAAGTGCATACAAAAGAAAACTATGCAAAGGAAAAGCAAGGAAAAAAATTCCTGTCTAGTTTTCTTTACAAAAAGTAATAATCCCCCACCATAAACATAAATGTGAAAAAGGTAAGCTAAGTTCAATACAGAAATTATGATTGGCTATATGCTTTGCTGCAAAAAAAAATGAAAGAAATGGTTAAAATTTGTGACAGTAAATTATTCAACAGGGCGTTGAAAAATGTGTATCAAAATGCAATATTTGGCTCTACCCTGTATAACACCAAATCCTATAAAACTTTTGCAATCTCCATATTAGATACCAGTCTTGATGTAGGAAGCTATCACTGGATAAAAAGATAATTGAAATCGGTTAAAAAACAAAAAAGTTATTTAAGATTGAATTTTAACAAAAATTTCTTTGTCCGTTTTTTTGTCCAAGATTGTATATTTTTCTAATTAGGTAAAAAAATTAGTATAATTCTAAAAGTTGATATGATATTATATTTAATTTTTGTCTTTATATCTATTATGAAGACGGCACAAAATATTTAGCAACTGGTTAATCAATTTTAGATCTTTTTTTTGAACTGAAAGAGTAAAGTTACATGATATTTATTACTTATAAACATAATTTCATTAGGATATTAATGACTTAGGGTACATCGTTATACTGAATCCGATTTAACCGATCGGATAAAACTTAATCCGATAAAAAATTTGCATTATACACGTTTCAGATTGGGTAAGGAATTGGATTAAACGCCATAAGTCACAATCCAGTTTTTAAGCGATTTGAATTGAGTTCAGTCCGTTCGAAGATTATATTTCTAGGATGTTCACGGTTTTGGAAAAGGTTTGAAAAATGACAGTTAAGTAAAACAGCTGATTAGGGTAGAAATGAAATAATGGAAAATAAAAGGGAATCTAATATTTGCTGTGATAGTGTTTCTTTAGTGGTTTAAGTTATTATTTTGTCTTATTTTGTAAAGTTGAATGAAACTAAATAAAAAAATCCACAAAAGTAAGGTTAAAAGTTTATTTTTATTTGTTTGCTTTCTTTTTCATGTATGTACTTTTCTTTGTCAAATTTAAAAGAACTTAGAAATTAATTTTCACCAACTTCCAGCGATTCGATTTCTTTGAAACTTTGCACACGTATCAAGGACCCATGACAATGCAATAATCTGCAAACAGTATCCCGTTATCCTGATTAGGATCGCCAGGATAAATAAATTCCTTTATAAATTTTCTGTAGGAGAGTAACAGAGAAAGCGCGCTTGTGGCGGCTTCGGTTGTATCGGCGAGCGTCGATCTCCGGAGTTAAGCAGTGGAATGCGCGCCCATAATTTGGATGGGTGTCCGGCGACAGCGGTGTTTTGGGCAACGGCACACGGTGTTGCTGCTCGGGGATGCGGACCGAGCAACAACCATCAAGTTATGGAATGAATGGTGTGTGAATGAGAAGGAGTAGGGGTCAAGGTACAATAAGCCTTCAGGCTGCAGTGCACCACCTAGGGGGCGGTCGTCGGACCTGGGTGGGATGACCCCGAAAGGGTGGAAAAAAAAAACAGAGAAAGAGCTAGTGCGCGATCTGCGCATGCGTGCAGTTTTACACGTACTCTCAGCATAAGGCTGACAGAAACTTATTCGGAGTAGTTGCGTTCTAAAACCCAATGCAACAGTGAAGCTTTAAATGAAATGATTAGATTACGAAATAGTTCATGAAACATTTCAATATCACATGTCCGCAGAAAACTAATTGATATATTAAACTAAAAATAAAAAATAAATAATAGTTTAAAAAACTAAAAAAACACGCTTTTATATGCAACCGGACTAAAAATTAGAAAATAATTTTTCATTACAAAGAGTTTGTATTACAGTAATAAAGGTCAAACAATGAATCATAATTATATACCTCAAAACAGAATTATAATAAAATTTAAGATAATGACAGAATAATTCACTTCAGAATAAAAGCGTGGGGTGCTTAATATATTAAATGTTATAATTATTTCATTTGTAAATATCTATGAAGGAAAAGTTATGAAAAAATAATAAAATGCACCCCACGCTTTTTACTCTGAAGTGAATTATTCTGTTATTATCTTCAATTTTATTATAATTCTATTTTGAGGTATATAATTATGATTCATTGTTTGACCTTTTATTACTGTAATACAAACTCTTTGTAATGAAAAATTATTTTCTGATTTTTAGTTCGGTTGCATATAAAAGCGTGTTTTTAGTTTTTTAAACTATTATTTATTACGATGTACGCTTAGTTAATGTTAATATAAATACAATGGTATTTTATTTAATATTTATTTAAGGATAATAATTTATTTAAGATTCTAGGTATATCTTTGTATTTGATAATCGTGCAAAAGATAAGGTGATTATTTTAATGAATTGTAAATATTATGGTTTCAACAATACGCCTTTGTGTTCAATTTAGCTTAAAATGATGATATAAAGTTCTTTCTGCAATATTTTTAAAATATAGTTTACAAATATGATTAAGGTAAGTTAAGTTCAAAGGTATTGTTTTTATTTAAAACCTAATATGTCTGGGTGTAAAAAAAATGTCTTTTGAGGTTATAGTTAATCTAAAAAACGTCATAGTGCGATGATGTATTGAGGTCCTTTTTTAATTGTGAAAATAAAAAAAAAATAGGAAAATAACGTATTTTCTACAAAAACTTGTTTGTTGGTGACGTAGATCAATGTTTGTGGATAAGTTTTTGTTTTCGGTTATGTTTAACTCAATAAAAATAAATCGTGATGTTTTTTTTTTAATGTGTTTAACTTTAATTTCTTATCCGAATATTTATTCAATTATAAAGTTTAAGTTTTATTGCGGCGTAAAAATAGTTTTGAGTTTCTACAGTATGTCCGTGGATGGACTAGGATAAATAGATCCAAAAATTTAAATGTTTAAGAAAGTTGTGTATGGCAACTGCTTTTACTTTCTCAAAATCTAAGATTTACGTTGAGATATTTGCTTTGTTTTGTACAGGGGCTCCAAAAACTACAAAAATGTGAAAATAGACCAAGACAAAATCGCCTTTATTTTTAATAATTTGTCAGATAAAAAATAATTTTAAAATTAAACAAGAATCCACTATCGCAAATTTTACATTAAATATTTTTTTTTATTCATATTGTTTTAATCATGTTTTACACCTTTTTAACGTAATTTACCTGGTTTTTCATTTTTGTATTTAAATATTTTTGAAAAACTTTAACAAAAATTAGAGAGTTGTATTAAGACTAGGTAAATTACGGTAAAAAATGTGTAAAACATGATTTAAAAAATATAACAGCACAAAAATTGGCTTTGCTGAATTATTAAAAATAAAGGCAATTTTGTCTTGGTCCATTTTCACATTTTTGTAGTTTTTGGAGCCCCTGTACAAAAGAAAACAAATTTCTCAACGTGAATTTGGTTTTTAAAAAGCTAAAGCAGTTGCCATTCATAACTTTTTGAACATTTAAATTTTTAGTCCATCCGTGCAAAAAAAAAATAATTATATTGCCCATTTTGCTAAAGAGGATACGAAGAAAATAATTAGGAAATGGCAAAAATAGGTTAACCCAAAAAATGTTTTGTATTTACAATTTACATCTATTAAAAATTAATTTAAATTATAAAATGTTAGTATTACTTTATATGATAAAGAATAATTATCACTTAAACTATAATGTTTTTAGGACTCAGTATATTTGGTAACCGGAGGATCATCCGGACTGGGTAAAGCTGCGGCAGAAAAGTTGCTAGAAGAAGGAGCAATAGTAGTCATCTTGGATTTACAAGTACCATCTGAAAATGATAGCTTAAGATCGTATGGTGAAAGGGTTCTTTTCTTTCAAGTTGATGTATGTAAAGAATATAGCTATCAATATACAAAAATAAAAAAAAGCTAAAATTTTTTACTACTTGTTATTTCCTTTTACAGCAATGTAGCATCCGTCGAAACACTGTGCGATCTGGCAATGCAGATTTTCACACTAACCAAAGGTTTTTCTTCGGAGTTAATTGAGAACACCAACAGCATTTGTTATAACCTACACCGTGAGAACCAAAATAGTTCGAAACCGGTATGCGGTTGGTTTTCTCAATTAACCCCAAAAAAAACCTTTGGCTAGTGTAAACACACGGATGCTACCTTGCAGTGCAAGGAAATAGCAAGCGGTAAAGAGCTTTAGCTTTTTTTATTCCTGTCAAATTATTTTGACTTCTTTTGAGAATACTTATTATTACAAGTAATATGGCCATCCCTTTTTCCCATTTAAATATAAAATACCCTTTGTTTAAGAGCGTACCAGGAATTTTATTTTGGAATATTTGAAAGAAAGTTTTTATTTTGGTACTCCCCAGAGAAAATCTAACTTTCAAAAAGCCCTTTCTATGTTTTTTTTTATTTCATTTAATTTTTTGACAAATATTCCATACAGTTTTTAAAACCTTAGTTGATTTTTTTTAAATAACAATATTTTTATGTAACACTTTCAGATCCTTTAATGATATGACAGATAATTTTGCAAAATTTGTAATTTGATAATAAAATTAGGTTAAATTTACATAAAAAATACATCTAGAGGATTTGCTTTTCAAACTTAGATTTTTTTCGTAGAGGGGTTAACCAGAAAACAACCTTTTTTGCATATTTTAAAATCTTTTAGTTTACCAAAGTGTTTCTCTTGAGGTCAATAGTATCTAGTGAATATTTGGTGTGGGTCTAATGTCCCAGTTTTTTAATAAAAATTGAAATTTGAAAAACCCTAGTTACGCCCCTGTCTATGCTCTATCCTAAAGCCGCGTCCAGATATGTACCACGACCTGCTACCGTACTACGTTACATCGCGAACCACGTCAGAGATCTCGCAACAATGACAGGTTCGCACAGCCAGAGCTTGTTGGTAAATTCACGAAACATTAAAGGAATTATTGCGCAATGACGTTGATCAAATTTGGAAGAACAAACAGAGAATTTTGTCACTTGAAAGTATTGGGCCCATTGTTTAGCAATATGGAGTGGGGTACGGACCGCATCCTTCTCCTAATTTCTTTATCTAGAAAACAGGAATGTCTGTGGAATGCAAAATGTTCGTAAAGGTCTGTACAAAATGCTACCACAAATTTTTTGAGTCAGAATACAACGATTAAATGCAATTTATTATTGGTGGAGCGCCTTGGGGTTTACAATGCGGACTCCTCCAGCAGTGAATAAATTAGTTGAAACCTATTGGATTGTATTGTTAATAAGGTAAATTAAAAAGGCATCGTAGTAGCACGGGTTTGGCCTATACACCAGTTTGTGAGGCCAACGAAAGAAGAAAAAAGGAAAACGGGTTTAACAAACTTCGATTGGAAAAGAACTGTTTTATTTGGGTCGAAGAAAATATTTGATGTATGTATATATGTTACAGGGTGTTTTTTTTTGGGTTTTGACCCCTTTTATTTCTTCAATACTTTTTTCCGACGCCACTGTTTTTTTTAATTCAAATGTTTAGATTGCCCCCTGCGTTACGCAACTTTTTGATTTTCTTCACCTTTTTGGTATTTTGTACTAGTTAAGTGATTTTTCATAAAAAGTCCCAAAATGTTTAGTAGAGTATTGGTATTCGGGCATAACTTTTGTTCCTAAATAAAATTACTATTTAGCATTTTGTTTCATTTTTCGAAATAATGATACTTTACTTCTATGTAGTTTTCTAATTTTGTGACGTACCTTGTACATCCTTGAAATTTTAAGCAAAGCTGACAATTTCTAAATATAGTTTGGGACCATGCTTTGAACTTTTATATAAAATAAAATTTTCTGAAAAAATACAAATAAAAATGTTTAAGTTTGTTGCACACTTAGTGAGCCATACTGTATATTTAAAATCAAAAGCGCAGAATTTTAATAGGTAGACTTTATAATTTACCTCATCAACAATAAAATCCAACAGGTTTCATACTAATTTATTCACGCTGGAGGAGTCCGCAGCTTACAACGTTTTTAACGCTCTAGACACTACACTACTTAGCAGGTCGTGGTACATATCTGGGCGCGGCTTAATAAAAAATGCGTATACCAAAAAAGGGACAATTTGTTTTAGATTACTTCAGAAAAAGAAGTTCTCAACGCATTAGATGCCACAAGAAGAAGATTCAGAAAACTAAATGGAGTAATAAATTGTGCTGGTATATCGCAAGTCCATCCTATATACGATTTTGACAAGCAAGAACCGCACAGTTTGCAGGAATTTACTACTATTATAACAGTTAAGAAAACATGTATCGGGATAGCTAAATATGCTATACTTTTTATGCTAAATAAAAAAAATTGTATTGAAAAAAAACAGCCAAAAATGCAACTTCTAATAACAGAATTTTGAAATTCTAATAGATAAGGAATATATTTTAAAATTTTAACTGCTTTTTTAGGTTAACCTTATAGGAACTTTTAATGTGATACGTCTGGCTATACCTCTTTTATTCGAAAATGAGTTAAATGAAAATAATGAAAGGGGAATTATTATAACCACATCAAGGTAAGTAACGATATTGAAGATATGCTCTATATTGGTTAGGCGAATTCATTTATTCAATGGTCATTTTTGTTGAGCACACGCCAAAAGTCTATCTAAAAGAATGGGACCGCTTCGGTCCTGGTCTCGGGGTATACCAAGCTGATCCTGTTCAGCCCTATGAACTGGCCACTCGCCTAAAACAAAATAAAGAAAAACCCAAAAAAATTGAATAAATAATATTAATCATAATAATTAATAATGACACAAATGTCAAAAAATTTTCAGGGTTTGCGAAAATAAAAAGCTTACAATTTTATTCATTTTTAATTTAAATATTTTAGTTAATTTTTTAACTTAATTTTAACTTGACAACGGTGGCAGACTTGCCACCAAAAGGTCGATTTTTATTTTTTTTTTTGGGAAGCTTTTTCACTCTGTTTCAGCCGCCCAGTTCATACGGGGTCAATAGGGCTAAACCATAGATAACCTACATTTAGATCCGCAGTCGCAAGAAGCATTTTTCGGATTTTTACGTCCTCGCGCAGTGTGTGGACGAACATACGCACTTAAAACCGTGGCAAAATACAAACACCGGCACCCTGTACCCTTCGTTCGCGGTCTGACCGTAGCGCTCAAAACCAGGACGCCGTCAACAAATTCTTTTCTATATTGCGGATAGTTTGTTTGGCGTCGGGTGCGTTTACCCTGAACTGGCTTGCGCACAAACCGGTTGTTTTCGCCCATAAAATGTAACTTTTGTTTGGCGCAGGTTATAACATGGCAATCCATCGAGATCAGTGGCCTGAACAGGGTAAGCTCGTTATGCCCCGGGACCAGGACCGAAGCGGTTTCATCCTTTCCAGATAGGCTTTTGGCGTGTACCCAACAAAAAAGACCTTTATAAATTTACAATACAATCTATAAAAATTACGGTACTTCCATGTGTATTTTTAATGTTTTTTTAGTGTGGCAGGACATGAAGGAAGACCAACGTTATTAGCGTATTCTGCTAGTAAGGCCGGAATTATTGGTATGGTTAAGCCACTAGCTAAAGAGCTAAATGGACACGGAATTAGAGTTGTAGATATAGCGCCAGGTATATAATAGTTTTTTTTCAAAAAATAATTTACAAAATTTTAAAATATGTTCGTCAAAAATTAATTTTAAAACCTGCATAGAAAATTATTTCCTAAGTGTGTTACCCATTTAACATGTATATATTTTTTTGTGTATCAATGACCACTAAGATAATAGTTATTTATTAAAATTAAATAAGGTAAGTAAGGCTTCTAAGGTAAAATACAGGGTGATTAAACTTAAATCGGTACTATTGCTAACTTCTTTATTATTGAACATACGATGTCGGTTAAATTAGTGAAATTGTAGCATTTTTTTCGCTGATTATTTTGCTGCCAACAGAAAAACAATTGAATATCGGGATAAATGATTTATTGCTAAAAATGTACTTTTTCAAATGAAATACACTGTATATTATATTACTGTTTGAAAGGTCTATCAAAACGCTTTAAAAAAGTCAACATGTAATATATTCAATTTTTAATGGTTTTCAAAATATGGCCGTCCACCGGAATTTAAAAGTAAACTGGCATTGTTTTAATAAAACACCCTGTATATTACACACCAATAAATACATATTTTAAAGACCTTTAAGAATTTACCACATTTGATATCTCTATCTCTTATAGTTTTGAAAATTATGGCCATCTAAAGCTAGAAAATAGTAGATATAATGTCAATTTTAAGGTATTAAATTAGTGGTTAGTTTACACTTGAGAACAGACAGAGATAGTACTGCCCGAAACGTTGTGTGAATACATTAATAAAGACAATGAAAGTCCGAATTTCTTCTTTTATTAGTGGTTATAGGTTGAAGATGTAAATAAAATGGAAATTTAACATAATTTTCAGATTTTGATATCCATATTTCCAAAACTATAAGAGATAGACATATTAAAGTGGCATATTCTTAAAGGTCTTTTAAATATATATTTAATGGTGATGTAATATATAGGGTATTTTAATAAAAAAGCCAGTTCATATTTTCAAAACTATTAAAAATTGGATGTCACATGTTGACTTTTTCAAAACTCTTTGATAGATCTTTCGAATAGTGATATAATATACTTTTCCATTCCATTTAAAAAAGTATATTTTTTGAAATAGATCAAAAACCTGATGTTTAATTGTCTTCTCGTTGGCAGCAATTTAATCAGCAAAAAATACTATAACTTTACTGATTTAAAAGTTAGCAAAGTGCCGACTTTAAGTTTGATCACCCTATATTTTGTACATACAATGCTAAAATCAGGAAGCAATATTTGCGTTCGTAAAAATCCAATATCAAGTCCGCAGGATAAAATTAAGTTGATGATAGTGTCCTAATGACCAATTATCGGATCCTTAATTTAAACCCAATCAGTAAGCTGACGTCTTATTGACGTCTCTTCTTAGTCATTTTTGGTCACATTTGGTCAGCAAAGACGTCACAAGATGACGACAAAATGACGTTAAATTGACCTGCCTAATTCACAGACAAAAGACGTCCCGTTAATGACGTCTTTAAGATGACAAAAATTGACGAAAATACTTTTTATTTAAAAGCGAAAATGATACAATATTTTATTTGAAAACTGGAATAAGAAGAAACTCCTTACTGCAGGCAATTTCCTTGCACTGCAAGGTCGTATCTCTCGGGACATTGTCCAACCAAGATACTGATTTCAAAGCTAATTGAGATCACCAGAGACAAGAATGAGACGAGTAACTGGTCCTAACAATTTGTCCATTGTATTTATCCCTTTCTGGTTTAACGCAAGTTCCAATAAATATGTCTTTGTCTTTCATCATGGCAGGCCATCGTAGATGGAGCAATCATCGCTTTGCCCTGGTTGCCAAGTTGTTTACAATTTCTGCATGTAAACTTTAATGTCCTTTTTGGCTCACATCTAATTAAGAGAAAGAAAATATACCATGAATCGAATATTTTTAACTTGACAACGTTGCCCCAGGCAGTCATGCCGAAATGTTAATCGATATTTGTGTTTGATATTTTTCAATGGCCGAGTTTGTTTGGACAGTTTGTTTACATTTTCTGTGATTTATTATGTGTTTTGTGGTTTTTACCTTTAATTGGACTTTGAATATTGACTTTTATTAGTGATCACAGTGTATATATTAAATTTGTGCTTTTCAACAGATAATTTAAGGTAATATTGACATGGTTATCTGTAAGAAAAAATCTTTTATAAAAACCAAATAAATGACATTTTTAATAAGGTGTGTGTAATTATTGGACTAAACCCCAATATTTTATATTAATAGGAAACAAAAACAAGTACCTAACATTAAGGGCAAAAATAGCACAGCTACATAATTTGAATTTGGCAAGCAAACGATAAAGTCGACTCACGCGCCATCTGCGTTTGCTTTCCTTGAAGACAGACAAGGAAGGCCCAGCAGCTATCTCTCTCTCGGATAATTTATTTACATTTAGTTGCTCGTCTCATTCTTGTCTCTGAGATCACCAGCCGAAGACCGGTCTCGAACTATTTTGGTCTCATCTGTACGGTGTAGGCGATAAAAAGCGAAAATGTTGAATAAACGTAGTAGTCTATTGTTCATTGCGCCATCTATCGGTAGAGTTTTTCCTATTTCAAATTTGTAAAATTATTAATCTTATTTCTCCGTCGTATGATATTTCGGTTGGATTTTGACACGAATCATATAATGTCACAAAATTTTTCTGGTGGGTTTTCTAAACATGAAGTTATTAGATTTTTATGAGCTAGTATGACAAAAAATGACTTCGAAAAAGACGTCACTTTACTGACGTCAAAAACACGTCATAATGACGTCAGCTTGTTGCTTGGAAAAGCACTTAAAAATAGTGCGGAGAAAGTAGCAATGCAAATACGTATTTTTTTATGAAGGCAGAAAAATTATAGCGATTTAGGCGATTTTTAACACGCTTTTATTAACTTGGGTTGTAACTATCTATCAATCTGGCTGGCTATGTAACGGAATCTTTGAGCCTAATTTTAACCAACTTCCAGCTATTCGATTTCTTTGAAACTTTGCACACGTATTAAGGAAACATGACAATGCAATAATCTGCAAAGAGTATCCCGTTATCTTTTTTGGATCGCCAGGAAAAAAAATTCCATTATATTATAAAAACAACACCTAGGATGCCATCTGTTGGCAACATTTCAAACTTTGCTATTAAATGAAGAAGAATTTTTTAGTTTTTACACAATTTGGTTAGTTGCACCATTGGTGTTCAATTTTTATGAACAATAAAAATTAATAAGTTCTTTTACACAATTGGGTTAGTTGCACCATTGGTGTTCAATTTTTATGAACAATAACAGTTAATAAATGCCGTTAACACGCTTTTTTATTAACTTGGGTTGTAACTATCTGGCTATGTAACGGAATCTTTGAGCCTAATTTTAACCAACTTCCAGCTATTCGATTTCTTTGAAACTTTGCACACGTATTAAGGAAACATGACAATGCAATAATCTGCAAACAGTATCCCGTTATCTTTTTTGGATCGCCAGGAAAAAAATTCCATTATATTATAAAAACAACACCTAGGTTGCCATCTGTTGGCAACATTTGAAACTTCGCTATTAAATGAAGAAGACATTTTTTAGTGGGTTGCAATATATTGGCAACGGTCCAAACATTGCCTGGATTGCCATCTGTTGGCAAAATTTCAAACTTTGCTACTTAATGAAGAAGAAATTTTTTAGTGAGTTGCAATCTGTTGGAAAAAATTTTAAAATTTGCCACTCTTGTTCATTAAAAAAAATTTTCGCCATTTTGTCAAGAGTAGCAGAAACTAAAAATGAAAAATAATTAATAGTTTAAAAAACACGCTTTTATATGCAACCGAACTAAAAATTAGAAAATAATTTTTCTTTAAAAAAAATATTGTCATTTCATAGTAAAAAGCGTGGGGTGATAAATATATTAAATGTTATAATTATTATATTTGCAAATATCTATGATGGAAAAGTTATGAAAAAATAGTAAAATGCACCCCACGCTTTTACTATGAAATGACAATATTTTTTTAATGAAAAATTATTTTCTAATTTTTAGTTCGGTTGCATATAAAAGCGGGTTTTTAGTTTTTAAACTATTAATTATTTAAAATTAGGTCTTTGGATGTTTCCTAAAATAGACTCGATTTTAAACCTTTTGAGCGGTATGTTTAAGTAACACAAATGCGTAGTTTTTCTCCAATTTACACATCTTCGTATCTTCTGTATACCAAAAACATTAAAATCAATTAACACGTTTAAAAGAGAGTTTATGATGTTTAAAATATTTTCAGGTTCATATGACACACCAATGCTTCAAGATATTATGAAGACCTACAAAAGAAGCGAGTTCGTACCTTCTAGAACCTTAGGAAAGCCCAACGAATTTGGAGATTTTGTTAAAGCAGTAATAGAGACTTCGATGCTCAATGGAACTTCAGTTAGACTAGATGGAAGTTTTAAAGCCTAAAAAAATAAATTCGTTTAAAATGTTTTTATAAAGATAATAAATATTTGGTTAGGTTTAGGTGTTATTTATCTTGACAAATAAATTAATATTTAATAAAATGCAGATATTGTTTAGGTTTTTCTTATAACTTTGGCGTTATTTCTTGAATAATGTTTAACATTTTAACAAATTTAGAATGCTTGTAAATAATAGATAATAATAATCTAAGATCCGAATAGGAAGCAACCTGCACCCATTTAATTATTGGATAAAAACTATTTTATAATTATTATAGTAGTTTAACAAATAGACTAGAAGGTATGGGCGCCAATGTATCAAAAATTATTTTTACGGATTTTTTGCGGAATCATTTTCAGAATGGAATGCTAATTACAACGATACATGATGTCAGCTTATTTCTTGGTTAGAAATGTTTTAAACCGCAATTGTTTGAATAATTAAGAAAGAAAAATGCATCAAATAATATTTTATTTTAATTTTAACATTTTTCAACCGAAAACCGCGACCTTATGGTAGTTTTGGATGGTAACCTTGGAATACATCAAGCCAATCTCGGTGCTGTTTATATGGAGACCATATTCTAACAGAAAAAATAAATTGTTTTTTGGATATTAAAACAAGACAATACTCCGTTAAAAAGTAAAAAAAAGTTCAAGGGTTGCATAAAAAAATACATCATGTGAAATTTTTCATATTGTTGTACATTATTTAAAAGATAAAGTTGGGCCTAATTGCTAATTTTTAAATGTTAAAATGTTTATAACTTTTAGAAAAAATTATTAAAATCTTGTTTAATGCAAAACATGTTTTTTCTTCTTTCTTTCTCTTTTCCTGACCAAGGTACTAGCTGGCATTATGTATCGTCGTAATTAGCATTTTATTCTGAACATAATTTCGCAAAAAAGTCCTGAGAATAGTTTGTGATACATTGGCGCCCATACCTCCTAGTCTAAAGGTCAATACCTTTGTCTTGCCCAAAAATATATGTTCATGGCTATATTTAAATAACCTTATAAGTTTTGACACAGCCTATATAACAATTTTATAATTTTTTTATTCTATATGATACTAAAAGTACTAAAATATTCCTTTTATTTGCTCCAATTTTATAAATAAAGGCATAGAAATTTTTAAAAAATTTAATATTGAAAATTTCACACCACTGTTTTTAAAACAATCAATTGTGTAGTTTTGGTTGTATTACCATGACAACACAAGTATTTATTGGACATTTTTTTCTTCTGTCTGGGGTACCCTGGAGCGCATTATAGTGGAAATTTTGTGACATAATCATTGAATTTGTTTTAAAGTCATGTCTGTCATTCACATACATAATTAAAGAAAATATTATTTTGTTTTTGTACCAGTCAGGGTCATATTAACTGTTTAGGACGCCCTAGGCTAGAATTTCCGGAGCGCCTATTTTAAACAAAAAAATTTTTGAAGAGCAAAAAAAAAATAAAAAAATAAAAAAAAAAGGTAATTTCCTCAGAAGCGCCTATTTTCAGTGCCAGGCGCCTTACTTCACCACCTGAAATAAAATGTGATGACCAAAGAAAAAAAAATATTTATTTAATTCCAAAGCACCTTATTTCCAGAGAAATTAGTCACCAAAAATCCCACTCTGCCTAAACTTTTTAAAAACTCCCCTGTCTAGCGCCTATTTCTTCCCTATCTGGAGCCTATTTTTTCATGGCGCCCTAGGCTGTAGCCTTCTCAGCCTAATGGTTAATACGGCACTGGTACCAGTTGTAGTATTTCAGAGATAACATAATATAAAATAATGTAATGTTTTAAGACCCTAAATGACAATTTTATACAACTACAGTTAGTAAAATAATATCATAACACTAAAGTACTAGATATGAGTGAAGAGCAAACGAAAGCAAGGTATGGGTCTAAAAATGAAAATAAACTATTTTTACCAACTGTAGTAATATGAGGTATGTATAATATAAAAGAATAAACAATGATAAGCTCTAAAATTACATATATTTGCAACTACAATTGGTAAAATGAAAAATATTTATTTTATAGTAAAATTTTAAAGCTCGTGTCAAAGTTACAAATATTAATTTAGAGGAATATTATTTAACACAAACTTGGTGTGAAAGTTTCTTACCGAATACCACACGTGCTTAAATTGTTTCGGGAAATTTTTCTCGGCCCCGAATATTTTAAGAAAATTCTTTCTCGCCTGCGGTCGGGATAATTTTCAAAATGTTCGTGGCCTTAAAAAATTTCCGGAAATAAATTTAGCACTAGTAGTATTACAAGTGAAAAATTATTACAATATTTTCGTACATTCTGTATAAGCAAAAAATACATATATATATATATTATATATATATTGTATTAACTAAGCTTTAGCGCGGCAGAATAATATACCGGAGGATACCTTGTACCCGGTTAACTACCTCCACCAAATATGAACCCCGTATACAGAGCCGATCCTTAACACGTTCGCTACCGAGGGTCATTTTGTGTTTCGACTCCATAAACCACTTTATTATTTTTGTAAAATTACTTTATTTTGATGTTTATTGAAGTGCTAATTAGTTGTAGTGTTGGAATTCAACATATTTGAGTGTTTATTTAACCCGACTCATATATGAGTCGGTGGATCCATTTTATTACATTTTTTTTAAATAGACCTGGCTCACATACGAGTCGTAAATAAAAGTTACTTTCACTAGATACAGGTATTTACTAACAGTATATAGGTACATTTTTGATATCAAAAATCGTTAATAAAAAAAAATAATTCTAAGAATCTAAAAAGCTAAACTAAAATCTAAAAAAAATATATTTCTTGTACAAAATTTTTGGCAAAAGACTACATAATTTTTTTTCTAAATATCAAAAAAATAACTAAAAAAAATTGCTTCTATGATATCTTTGACATAAAAAACTAAACAAAAATATATTCTAAATATCCAAAAAATGAACTAAAATAAATACTATACTTATACTAAATGCTACACCCAGACCACCTGACACACATACGAGCCGAAGCATTACACAGACCGTGTTTTAAAACAAAACCTCTACAGGAAACCCCGAATTTTTAAACTCGCATTTAGTATTATAATGTAGCCGGCTCACATTTGAGCCGGCGGGCGGTCTATTTTAAAAATTGTACTGGCTCATATATGAGCCGCTTGGTAGCGAACTTGTTAAAAAACAAAAATATATCCATCAGAAATTATCGTGCGCGTCAGATTAAGATAGGGTGAGATAATTACATGCTAAAAAGTGTATATTCCACTAATGTGACAATTTGAGAGTGACGTAAAGAAAGCGGAGGGCTACAAAATTATAAAAAAAACTTCAAACTGACAATCTCGAGCATTGTTATTTATTATTATTATTATTATTTTTTAACAAAATGGTTAAAGGATAACGAAAAGTATATAATTCGATACGATCCGAACGATTTCCACAAGGCGAAATACTACCAGTATTTTTTGACATATTTAAAATTCTATAGCCTACCGATGAAAAGGTATACATTATATAACATTTTTTTCTTTTTATAACTTACGCTTTGCAATGCAATGTTTCTATGATGCTCGATTTAGCATTGTGGGCTCCCCTACTAATATCACCAGAGATAAAAACTCTTACGCATTCATTAAATAACCCTGTATACCAAATAAAAACGATATAAAATTAAAATGTGTTTTTCTGCCCCATTTTCCTTATTTGCTAAACTCTGCTGGTATTATTAGCCGCAGGCCTACGCATAATATGATTTGTGTTCATACTTATAAAGAAAAATATAATCAAGCTGTTACAAACACGGAATCTACGTTAAATTGCATATATTATTTCGTATTACGAAAAAACATCTTAATGTACAACGAATAAAATAAATACGGTATAACAAATTATAATCTTCTTACGCCTTGGGCTGCTTAAGAAACAAATACATAAAGATGTCCTGCTTCAGGCAATAAGAGTTGTTTATCGCACAACCGAAATACGATAAATATACGATGAACATAAGATTTCTATTAAGGCTCTTCGCATATGGGTCGGTGAAACGACAGCACGTAAGCATATTAGCGTGTCCAATCTTAGCAATCTGTGTCCTTTTATAAACAAATGCAACACATAACCGTTTTGTATTTTGTTTACAGTGTGTAATTCGTGTTGTGATTGTGTCTGGTTTTTACATGGGAAATTAGTGTTATGTCAAGACATTTTTGTACCAAAGTTGGATCTGTTTAATATAAGGTTTGTGGACAAGGTTGAAAAAAGACCTGTACCTTATAATTATACTTTAAGAGAATATGAGCTTGGTATAAAAAGGCAAAACGAGTGAACTCTGTTAGGTAAGAAAATATTTTACTTTTTCGTCTGTAAAATATTGTTCGATAAGATTCAGGCTTTTGCGTACTTGTCTTAGAGGGCTCTATTAGGTAATGCACTTTTTAACCCGGTGGAATAACCCAAAAGGGTAGTTTAAGTCACGGTCGGGTTCAGGGAACATCAACACTCTTCGATCGACATATGATTTCGTTGGCTGAGAATACAGTAAAAATTGACCATTAAACGTATGCTCGTCTTTGTACGGTTGTCGCCACTTTAAACACAAATATATGCGTAGGGCTCTTTCTTTGACCTCCGGACAGTGTGGACGTACGTAGAGGACTACAAAGTTCTTCCCGGGGTAGCGGTTGGAGGTGCAATACGGACGTTTTTACCTTCGGGGATCAAGGGAAGATTCACGCTAAATTGACGGTATCTTTTTCTAGAGCTAAGCGCTGTGAGCGAAGATTTCTATAAGCTGATGTTATCCTGTTTGGTGGTGAGCACGAGGTATTTCCTAAATGGCGGGAAATAGATGGGCGTGCCATGGGAACTGTCAGTAGTGAAAGTGGAGGTTATATGTAACACCAGTAGCAGTTCTTGGTTTGACAGCCGAGAATTTATGCATTGCATCGATTGTAGAATTATTTTTTTGGAATTTTTGAGAGCTACGAGTTCGATTATTCAGATTCTCCGCCGACGAAGCCCTGGAAAGCATAGTCCGAAAGGGGGAGAAAAAATTAGAATAGAATGCACTGTATACATGTCGTTTCATAACTTATCCGGCAAACTTTAAAAGCTAATTATAAAATAAAAACTGAAAAAAACCCAATATAAAATATGTTCTAAACGTCTTAGTTTTTGAACTACAGGGTGTTAAAAAATTTTAAAAAAATTGTGTTTTTTATAATTACCCTAATAACAATTTAGATATTTTTAAAGAAATTGGGAAATTCCTCCTATGCACCAAAAACATTTTTTGGCAAACAAGAAAAAAAAATTAGCTGTGTCGTTCATGGGGGTTAAGGGTATTTTTTTTTTTTTTTTTTGAAAAATGGGACGCTACTGAATTTTTCTAACATAAGACTAATTTAATTTCTTTACTTTTTTGCATTTGATGCACGGTTTTTGCCTAAAAAACATTTCTTGGCATGGCAAAATCCCCATCTAAGTAATAAATAAATATTAAAGGTAATTTTTCACTGAAGAATTTAATATTATTGGTTTTAATTTATTTAGGAGATAACCGTGTATCAAATAAAAACAAGTCAAAAAATCAAATTTGTTTCAAACCCAATGGGAATTTTAAAAATTATAATAATTTTAGAATAATTCAATGGCGTACCATTTTTTAATTAATAAATATTTAACTTAAACCTCTCAAAGACGACACTGATATTTTTTTTGTATGCCAAAAAATGCCTTTTGGTGCATAGGAGGCGTCCCTCAAATTTTTCAAAATATATAAATTGGTATAAAAGTTATTATAAAAAAACACATTTTTTTTTAACTTTAACACCCTGTAGTTCAAAAACAAAGACGTTTAGGACATATTTTATATAAAGTTTTTTTTCATATTTCTATTGTAGAATTAGCCCTTAAAGTTTGTCGGATAAGTTGTAAAACACCCTGTATAAAATTAATCTTTTACACTAAGACGAAAGTTAGGTTTCAATTAATTAACCTTTGGTACCTGGTACCTGCCAAAGCCACTATAAGTCCTAGCTTACCATTGCTTCTACCTATGTTGGGAGCAGGCACAAACTTTCAGCCTTTACAACATATTACCCGGTCTGCGGCTCACGGGCTCTTGGGCTATATTAAATTGTTACTACTTATTGACACCCACGGTACGTTAGTATTTAGGCTTTAAGCCTTCGTGGTTTGTCCAAAGATAAAAAAACTAATCACCCAATTTTAATTTAAATTTGACATAATAAATATAGTGGATATTCTTAAACAAATGCAAAAAAACATAAGAACAAAATAAAGGATAGTTTCTTGTATAAATATTGGGTCAAAACCTACCCTTTACAAACATGGAAAAAATATGTATTTTTATTACATTTAACAGCGGACCACTATTTTCCTCTGGTTTAACCACAAGTAATTATTAACATATAATTTTGTTATTTTAAATTGCTAAGTTAATAGAAAAAACACAGAAAACAAAAAATTTCCTAAATAAACCAAGCTCTTTAAATTAACTAAGTCGTTGTGTAAGTTTTTCTGTAAATTTAGTTGATAAAATTGATAGGGATAGATCATCTAAACCCTTTTCACCAGCTTTAAAAGGTATAAAAATATACAGAAAATTTGTTTAACCTACCTACAGCTTTTCCTGGGTTCCTAACCACGCTCCTATGTACGACAACTTACGACAAGGTCCCCTCCCAGGACAGGTCGTATGCAGGCCCTTTAACTTGGTAGGGTCCGCAACTCTGCGGTTGCGTAGGACATGGTAAAGTGTGTTCCGGCTCCTTGGTCTGGCGATACTTAAGCGACCATACATTTTACACTTTTTGACCTTCTTTTGTTAGGCTAACCACCAAATGTCTGAACAAATTTATAACAAAATGTTAATCCTTAATAATAATAATATTGTGACGTTGGATTTTGAAATTACATATACATGGCCACTTTACGTCACTTGGACAAATATACCATATGGAACTATCTCCTTGAACCATAAGACCGGTGGACAAAACTATCTTGGCATTTTTAACTAAACTACGGGAACTAACTTAACTTCGTAATTTTGTACGGGCATACCCCCCACTAGGGGTAGCCCGTACGGGGCTTAACTAAAACTTTAACTTTATACTTGACTTCACTTTTACAACCTACTTCTTATCTTATATTTTTATAACTTTTTTTCTCTCCATTATTAGTACAATTTCGGTATCTATACAAAGTTGAACTCAGTATTTTGGTGACTGGCACGTTGTTTACCCTGAATAAAATAATATGACCTAGATTCTGTTATTGTTTGGTGAAAAAAACTTGCACTATTTCCTTAATTATTTGTTTAAATTTTTTGAATGTAATTTCTCTAATGCCGACATAATTAAATAAATATTAAAATTATTAGAACCCATATACCCCCTATACAGGGTGTTCACAATATTTTTGGATTTTTTTTTATTCTTATAAAATTTGGGTGATTTGCTTAAATCTCTGGCGTTCTTATACCATATTTCACGCAAGATTTAGCGTCACTATCAATCCGAAAAAATCGGCGATAGCTCCCCACGATACACTTGTTTTGGGCTATGGTAATAGCAGGTGTCATCCAACTCTTTTTAGGAGTGCCAGAGCTGAGGTGAGATATGGAGAAAGTAGTGTGATTTTTTTTTAATGATATTTGTTTTAGGAATATCTACGTTATCTGTGACGATATGAATAAAGGCGGCTACCAATTTAAATTACTTAGGTACTAAGTAGGTTTCTGGTTAGTTAGTTATTAATTCTAGGTATTTGCCATTTACCCTGAAGGAGTCCTCAGGAAATGTAAATTTGTATATGTATATAATTGCATTTGGGGTCGTCAATTAGGTTAACTATTATCATTTATTTGCTATGGCTTTGTATGAATAAAATATGAAAATATATATACCTATGTCAAACGGTTTAATTTTACTAAAAGCTAAAAAACAATTCGGTTAGTCTTAGCTACCAGATCGCATCAATCTTCTCATCAATCTGGGGTATTGATCAGACATATATTAAAATCGTTGGGCGTGGGCGTATCCGAAGTAAATATTATAATAAAATTTTATGTGCCCATCGATTTTATTATTTGCCTGATCAATACCCCGGATTAATAAGAAGATTGGTGCGATCTGGTAGCTAGGACTTATCGAACTATTTTTTAGCTGTTGGAACTATAAAACATTTTACCTTATTTTTTTTCCATAGTTTATTTTAAGTTTTTAGTTTTATTGTTATTTAATACTTTTTATTTTATTGAGTTCATTTAATGCCTCATTAAAAATAACCAAAACTAACCAACGATTTTATATGGAGGTAGTTGGGGAAAATATGTAATTCGTTTGTAGCTGCGGCCATCTTGAACTTTTTTATACGAATCAATCCTTTTCATTTAATACAATATTGAGGGTTGTTCTGGAAAAAATATGCAATCCGCCATTTTGGGGCGGCGGCCATCTTGAATTACAATCATAAAAAATATAATATATTTTATTGTCATCAAGATTAGTAAATAAATAAATAAACAGATCAAGTTAAGTAATACCGTTTAAAAATATCTAAGCAATACATATTCCTATCTTTAGGTTAAAATTTATTTTTATTTTTAATTTTGTCGTCCCTTTTTGGAATGCTTAAAAATACATTTATTTTTTTATTATTTATTATAATACTTCCCCATATAACATTTTTTGCCGGACATGTACATTTAATTTAATGGCATTGCCAACACTCTTCAATGGCAAGGCATTGGCAAAAACGTATCAAAAAGACACTAAAGTGGGCAATTGGCCGTTATTGGGCCACGTGTTGCATATAATGTGATGGCATCCGTCATTAATAAGTTATGCCAAAAAATGCGTTTTAGGATGATGGCATCCATCATTAATAAGCTATTGGCAAAAAGATAACAAATAGACAAGAAAGTGGGCAATTGGCCGTTATTGGGCCACATATTACAGATACTGTGATGGCATCCATCATTAATAAGTTATGATGAAAAAATGCGTTTAGGATAATGAGTATCTATCACTAAATAAGTATTGCAAGTTTTATAAGTTAAATGTCCCAAAAGTTAAATAACATATTTAGAATTCTATATTTGAAAAAAATGAGAAAAAAAGGCAGGAAAATTTTATCATTAAAAAAATTACATAATATATATTTTTATACAGTAACAATAAACCATAAAAAATTAAAGGTATGTAATAAAAATTAAAAAAAGATGGTAAATCAAAAGAAAACACTTTAAAATAGTCCATGATTTTTAAAAAAACAGATAAAGGGGCTTTTGCAAAAGAACTCTACGAACTATAAGTTTATACTAATAGACTGGAAGGTAAGGGCGTCAATAAATCAAAAATTATTCTCATGGAATTTTTGCAGATTCATGTTCAGAATAAAATGCTGATGCGATATATGATGCTTTTATTTTCATCAGAAATTTTTTAAACCGCAATTGTTTGGTACAATTACGAAAAATAATGCAAAAAATAAAATTTTATTTAATTTTATTTCTATTTTCTTTACAATTTTTTGAAAAAAATTAAAATTTATCAAGTTATGAGTCATTTCAACAATTAAAAATAAGCAATAAGGTCCAACTTTACACTTTAAATAATTTATGAAAATATAAAAATTTCACATATTATATTATTTTATGAAATCCTCGACCTTTTGCAAAAATTGTAGAATAAGCGATTTGACAATTTTGAATTGAAGATATTTTTAAAATTTCATAACAAAGTGTGTTTTCGTGTTTTTAATCTGCAAAAATCTTTGAACTTATTTTGTATGTTATGGACTTCATATAAACAGCACCCAGATTGGCCTGGTGTACCAGTACCACGTACAACTTCTTTAAGGCTTAATTGCGGTTTAAAAAATTTCTTTCCAAGATATATAAGCTGGCATCATGTATCTTCGTATAGTATATTTATCTTTTTATGCTTACAGTAAAATTTGTTACTAAGCACTATCCAAAACACCATAATTTATCAAAACAAATTAGAACTTACCTCAGTTATTGAAGTAACTATTCAACGGACAATTTATGAATTTTTTAAACGTTAAACTGTTTTATAGAACAGATTTCATTTTTAGCATTTTTTATGCTCACAATAAAATTTAAATTAAATACTATTTTTATACACCATTATTTAATAAAAAATATTAAGTACTTAGGTATGTTTGCTGGTTGTCCGACAAACATACATTAAAGCGAATCACTATTTGTTTTCGAAACTTGGTCGTCTGAGGCCTGCAGTTATAAAGACAAAAAAATGACGAATGGTCTACAGTCATTTTTCATGCCTTTAAATTAGTGGTACGACAAGTTTTCTAAGACCAAATATACAGGGTGTCCGCTAATTAATGGTACACAAAAAACCACAGATTGCTTATGTTAAAATATTAGGGATTTAACCACACATACCTATATTCAAAAGTTGATAAAAAGAAAGATATACAGAGTGTCAAAGTAAAAATATTTTTAAATTTATTTCAATAATTTTTGATACGTATTGAATATTTTTTTTTATCTTTGGACAAACCACGAAGGCTTAAAGCCTAAATACTAACGTACCGTGGGTGCCTTAAGCGAGGTAAGAGGGAGTTTGTTGACACGGGACTTAAATACTTGAAGATTTGGGGTGGAAGGAAAGGCCTCCGCGGGCAGCAGGTTCCACAATCTAGAAACTCTAGGGATAAAAGAACGAACAAAGTGAGAAGGTCAGGGGCCTGTCCAGTTGGACCGTATAGATTACTTTCAAAATGTGACGCCCACAAGATTAAAGGTGTTCTTTGCTCTGTAAAAACTTGGCCGCTCATAAGTATTTGATGACTCTTTTCGCGACAAGGAACATGATTGTGTTTTTGGATGCATTAAAATGGACTAATACTAATACTTATACTAATCAAATACTTGAATTTATATACAAACTGTCCACGGATAGGAGTTAACGAGAGGACAAATGGACCATAAATTTCATTTTTCGAAAAGAAGTCATACTTCATAAGAATTTTTGCTTGTCAAAATAACATTCTACAAAAAAATGTTAATTTTGTATACAGGGTTCGAAAAAACTTAGGAGACATGATTTTCTCTTAATACCAAACCACCTGTATTTTTATTTTTTAGCAAAATGTCATAAGAAAACTTTATTTAGAATCATGTTGGTAATCGATAATAACAACATAATTTGATGAAAATTGGCGTTTACAGTTAAAAAGTTGTGTTTTTAAAGAATTTTGAGAAATCAGGTGTTAAACGAGCAAATTATAAAAGTTTTTTTAGGTTATTTTATTATAAACATTTAAAATGATTAATTTTTGATAACTTCAAAATCAGTTTTTAAATCTTTTTGATACCCCCTGTAACTTTAATAAAGTTATTCAAAATGCTATTCTAAATAAATTTTTTAAATTATATTTTGCCAAAATTGAAAATTAAAGGTATTTTACTCTTGAAGAGAAAAATAATGTTTTTTAAGTTTTTGCGAGCCCAATATACAAAATTAAAATACTATTTTTTTTACAAGCCAATTTTTTTATAAAAACATGACTTCTTTTTGAAAAATAAAATTTTTGGTCAATTTGTCCTCTTGTTAACTCCATCCGTTGACAGTCTGTATATTTTCTGTTTTTTACCAGGGACAGAGCAAGCAACGAATAAAAGTTGATTGGCCCATGTATTATTTGTATTAATTTTGTAATAATGTAAAAATAATATTTTTAAATTAAAAGTAAAAATATCTTCAATTAAGATAATGTGTTCCATAGAACCTGTTATACCATTGCTGTTGCCAAGCTCAACGTAAGATTGCTGGACATTACCGCTCTGTATCTAATAAACGATAAACGCAAAATAGGTTCCACGCTTATCAGCAAAAAACAAAATAAATTATTGCTCGTCCTTTTCCGCAATATTTTGTGATATTTATCGCATCAAAAATATTGCGTACGAGCTTTGGGATTGCTCATTCAATGGTAAAACGTGATTGGAGTAGTCGGAGGGCATATGATAGCACGAAGTAGTGATGACTCTAAAGCCTAGAAAATTAGTGTATTTAATTTTTATTTTAAAGTCGTAATACAAGGTATCCAGTTACTTTACCGACAAACTTTACAGAGGGATTCTACATTAAAAAATATGTCCTAGACTTCATAATTTTTGAACTACGGGCTATTATTAAATTTTATTATTTATTATATATCAACGAACTTTCTTCTTCCACAACCAATCCCATTCATAGTTATGCTGACGATAGTACCCTCTACTCCAGTTTTCAGGTTCTTAAACCAATCTCTCAACCCGACTTGGAAGGCAAACGCAGGGCGATGCAGATATCTCTTTCACAGGATCTCAATTTGATATTGGATTGGGGCCGCAAAAATCTCGTTCAATTTGATGCATTAAATTGAACGAGATTTTGACTAACTAAAACACAATAATGTTCCTTGTCGCGAAAAAATCATCAAACACTCATCCTTTGCTTATGAGTGGCCAGGTTTTGCAGGAGTGGGGGCACATTCAACCTTGTGGGTGTCACATTTGAGAAATAACCTTAACTGGCACAAACACATTGTATCCATCAGCCACCGCGGCTTCAAAAAAGCTTGGATTTCTTTTCCGAGCACAAAAAGATATTTTTCTCCTTCCAATTTATACACTTTGTATGTGTCCCAAATTCGACCCTCTCTGGAATATTGTTCTCATGTCTGGGAAATGGCATCCCCTACAACCCTTAGCATTCTTGATGCCATTCAGAGAAGAGCTGTTCGTCTTATTAATGATCCTTCACTTACTCAAAGACTTCCTTCTCTTGCCCATCGTCGAGCTGTGGGAGATCTATCGCTCTTTTATAGATACTTTAACGGCTTCTGCTCCGACGAATTATCCAGTACTAGTCCCTCCTCTTGCAGCTCCCAACAGAGAAACTCGTAGTGCCGCACGTATGCATCCCTATACGGTCCAATTGGACAGGCCCCGAACTTCCCATTTCGTTCGTTCTTTATCCCTAGAGTTTCTAGACTGTGGAACCTACTGCCAGCGGAGGTCTTTCCTTCCCCCAAATCTTCAAGTTTTTAAGTCTCCTGTTAACAAACTTCCTCTTACCCTGCTTAAGACACCCACGGTACGTTAGTATTTAGGCTTTCAGCCTTCGTGGATTTACATAATGCATTACAACTTAAAAATGGACAAGAAAAAGCAAAATTTAAAAGAAAGGTTTAATAATTTTAAATATTCTTTTAAAATTCGCTGCCTTAAGCCAGAAGTATATTAAAAGCTGTTAATGCATAATGTAGAAAATTTACAAAAATATGTTTTTAACTTAAATTCTTTAACTTTATATTTAAATATAAAATTTAATTCTTCACAACATTTACTTATACAATTTTGTCCTATTTTTTAAAAATAAAGGTATTTTACCCCTGGTCATTTTTCATATTTTTAGTTATAACTCGCCCTGTATATTGCCAATCAGAGTAAAATTTTGTATTTATCAGCTTTGGACCATGCTAACAGTTTTCCCAGAAGGACGTTTAAAAATTCCACAGTTTTTGACCATTTGTCCTCTTGTAACAGCTATCCTGGGACACACTGTACAATTGTTAAATTTTACTTGCCCAGATACCGCCAATTACCAAATTTTGTAAAAAGCATTTTCGGGATATTTGATCGGTTCTGTAGTTTTTATTAAAATTGTGGTGTTGTTATATCTCCGCAACTGGTAAAAATATAATTTTTCAGATGTGTGGGTCATTATATTTAAAAAGCAAAAATACAATTAGCACAACTGGAAAATCCGGAAACGATGCCATCGTTGCCAATGATAGCATCACATAAATTAATAAAATATATGCTGTACATCTTTCAAATACCGAATTTTGTGAATGCAGCTTTAGCGGATTCGGCGGGCGAAAATTCGGCACTGAATGACCATTTATACCTGTTAAGAGAACAGGTACCTGGCAAGAACTAGGAATATTGGGCGCCGCCGTACACTTTGGTTAGTTTTGGTAATGAGGGTCAATTACAGGTAATGAAGGTAGAAAATATGGATTTGGGGGTAGTTAGAAATATTGTTTTTAGTTTCCTATTTCATCTTGAAGTGCTAATACGTACATATATTTTTATAATATTTAAATTTGTGCTATAGTCCAGTCTCGTATTGTTTTTCTTTAAAATGACACCTGTACCGGTTCTTTTCCTTTTTTTATAATAAAAAATTATTTTTATTTAGCATTTGTCCACACTTTTATTATGGACAATTGGCAAGATTGTATAAATGTTTAATAATAAAGAGGGATTATAAAGGGCGGTCAGGTTAGTTTTTGTTAGTCAACGTTTTTTTTTAATCCTTTAATTATACCAGAGACACTTTATGAATCCAGTTTGTGTTAATTCTTTCTTTTATTCAGACCCTTCTGATGTTGCCAAATGCTTTCTATATTTAGCGTGGTATAACTGATGTATAAACATAATTCCAAAACAACATCGTTGTTTTATTTACATTCAATTAATAACACTTTCAAATGAGCCAAACACCTTATTTATAAATGTCCAAGTAGGTAAGTACCTGCATAACGGTGCCGAATTTACCTGTAACATATACCGACCCTAAAATTCTTGGTGCCCAGTTTTCTTGTCGAAATAATATACCTGTTATGTTGGTGCCGAATTTTCCTCCGCCCAGCGGATTAAGCTCAAAATTAAAAAAGACAAATAATAAAAGTTAAAATTTAAAGTATAATATACTAAAAAAATGGCATATACACCTCAAAGGTTACACAAGGTTTGGAGGTTTCAATGTTTTGTTTTTAATTAAAGTTTAAAATGGTCAATGGCTAGACTTTTCTTTATTTTTTTTTCAAGTAATTGGAAATGTCTATATTTCAGAAAAAAATCACTTTAATGAAGGTTTTATAAACATAAAAAATAGCATTTGTATTTGTTGTCTTAAAACAAAAAATATATATATTTTAAACTACTAAATAACATCAAATAAATATTTAATACATGTGTAACAGCTGACTCTTTTCCTAAAATAATGTCCCTGCCCCATGCATAATGATTTACATTTTATTTTGTTACTTTAAATCGGTAAATTTATTAAGAAAACGCAGCAGCTAAATTTTTTCTAAATAAACGAAGCTATTTTACTTTTTTTATTCATTGGATAGGTTTTTCTTTAAATTTAGTAAACAATATTGATGGGAGGTAGACAATTTCAACCTCTTGTACACGTTCTAAACAGGTATACAAATATGCGGAAAATGTGTCATAAAAGTAATATTTAAAACATTTTGTGTTTTAATACTGGTTTTAAAATATATTTTTTTAAATTTTGTTTTAAAACACCCTCTATAGCACAAAATGACTTTATGTTTAAAACGGGTCTTTTTACACCCAACTAATGCTGATATATATCCCTCTCTTTTAGGTACCTGATAATACCACAGCCGGTCCAAATATTTAGAAACATCTATTGATTAAAGCAGATACTGATTTGATAAAATAATACGATAAGCTGTCATTTTGAGACGTCAGAACTATACGCAGTGTCCAAGCAAAATGTCTAACGAATAAGTGCATATTCTAAACTGAAGTTAGAAAAAATTAAGTCCAAAAAATGTCCATAGTGTATAAGTTATTTTAAAATATACCGATTGCGAAAACATAGTTTTGAGAGAGGTGTTGAATAATGTTAGAGCATAATAGAAAAGCGTGCATTCTGCTATTTTTAAGCTTTTATCAGGTTGGTGTCTTAACACAAGTATCAAGTGCTTTTTCTTAAATGTTACTAGTTTTTTTTTGATGCATAACAGTATTATAAATTGTTTAGGATAATAAAAAAACTCTCAAATATATGGAGTTGTCCATTGAGGACTGGAGACGATCATATTTCTGGCTTCCCATTAATTAAATAGAAAATTTTAAATGCCATCTTGTTCATTTTTTCAGCTAAAGGGTCTTAGTAGCTGATGTACACATAATTTAAACTTTTTCCATCTATCTAAATGAGTAATTCTCGTCCATTGTCGAGTTTTTATTATTTTTTTACAGTTTACATCATTTACCTATCCGTTCATTCTTAAGTTTAATTAAATATATATTTATACATTTATTCACTAGGTGCAATGCTCCCTAATTTCTCTAGACAAAATTAACGACATTATTTTTAAACTAAAAGAACAACTCCAAAATTGTAAAAAGCAGACATCCATGTCTTGTTTAAAAATATGTTTTATTATTAAATAAGTGTCCAGTTTGAGTTTTAGGTAATGTTTTGGATAATATTTTGTTTTCCCTAAAGCTTAATAAACAAAGCTTATTTTACCTATGACCTTTGTAATAAGAAATATTCAAGAAATATTACCCAAAAGCCAAAATGACGAGAGTTAAATGTTTATCCACCATATCTCAAATATTTGTATTTGTTCCATACACAATTTCACAAACGTATTTTTTCGCAATAGGTAAAACACGCTTAAAAGAAAATTTATATAAGTTGTAAAAAGTGGTTATTAAAAAATCCACTATTGCACATAGATTTTTTAATACAATTTTTCAAATCTAATGGCTATCAATTAAAGAATTTACTAAATTTTATAACTGTTTTAAAAAATATATTGTAGTTTGCGTTCTAAAAGCTAGTTATATGAAACGATTTGATCAGCCTATTTATGTAATATTACAGATGGTATGTTGAAGAAAGACGAGCTCAATAAAGGCTTTGCATGTTGACTTTTGTACAACATTTAGTTAGTAGGTTTTTTTAGTAATTTATTTTTAAATTGTGTGTATTAATCAATTTAATTTTAATAAGTGACTGTTGGAGTGTGATTTTAAAGCATTTTTATGCTTGTGATTTCCGAAGCAGATGAACTTTGATATAGATCAGGTTTAATCAATTGAATGACTTGAGCTGGCTCGGTTGTTTTTAATCATTATTTTTTAATGTAACTTTTTGTATTTTAGTACAATTTTTATAAATTGTTTTAGTGTAATATAATTAGGCAAGATGATTTTTCAATTTAAAGCTGTAAAGATAAGCTGATAGATGACTGGCATTAATATCGAGTTATATCAGGCTTTGGAAGCTATTTTTCAATTCCCAACACTATAATCTTTCTATAATGTAAAGTAAATATGTCTGTTAAGTAAATTCTTTGATGTAAATATGAATAACAATCTTTTATATCACAAATAAGTATACAATTGTTGTTAAAGTTATTCCAGGAATCTTTTATTTTAAATATATGTAAAAAAATGTGTTAAGATTCAAAAATTGTAAAAGGAATAAGAAAAGTATTTACCTTGTGTCTGCATAGAAGATATTGTAAACTATATTTATAATTCAATTTTTTTTACTATCTTCTGAAAGCCTTTTTAATATTGAGCGTTAGTTCGTTAGTCTAGAAACTCCAAATACTGCACTGCCACACATTCTAAAAGTTATTAGTTTTTAAAAGAATAATAATTATCTTGGCAAATATTAAAAAATGTTGTATTTTAATATAATAACAAGGATTTGTTCTAACATTAAAAATATTACAAAATCCTCCATCGACATTTTTACTTCGATGAATTATTTGCCAAAATCAAAACCTATACACAAAACAGGTTACCTTCATCCCTAACTTGTGGATGAACGATAATTGTTTCGATTTAATAAAAAAAATGACATAATTTCCTTTTAGGTTTTATCTTATGTATATAGTTTCTAATTAAAAATACAGCCTTTGACTGATCAACATAAAAAATATATTAATATTCAAAAGTTTCTACTATAATCACATCAAATGTATATTTTCAGCGTTAATAACAAATATATCGTAGGGAATAAAATAAACATATAACAAACAAAAAATAAGCATCATTTTTTGAAGCATTAAGATCTTTTGATATGCGATTGTTTGATTGAAAAATCATCCCAAATTATATCGAAAATAAGTCAACAAGTGCAATACAGAAGTTTGCACTCAACGACTATCGTATTATATTTACTATTTAACCTTTATAAAAGAGTTGGACTGTTCACTTCTTGATAGCTACTTCCAATAAAATTAACTTTCGGATAAACTCTTTAGGATTTCAAAGAGGCGTTATCTAAATGTTAAAGTTTACAAGGTAGTTATCAGGAGTTAACATACTGACCCTTAGTGATAATAGTTTGTAGGTATTATGGAGATTTCATTAATTGTAAGATTTCTTTTAGTTTTGTAAGGTATTTAATTTTTGTGTTAAAGAAATTTTAGACGGGCATATTTAAAGGAAAGGTAACAAGAAGGGTAATTTTAACCTATGGGGCGTTTAGTTCTTTCCTCATACGTTGTGTACATAGTAATCTTACTATACTCCGCGTATTACAAAAAAATGTGTCTTAGAACAGAATTTTTCGCTTAATTAACGTGTTTACTGCCTTTCATATCATAAAATTTACGTCCCCTGTTTATAGGGGACATTAGGGTGTTTTATTAGATCGTTAGATTTTTAGGTACCTATTTAATGTGGTTATTGATTAGAGTGCATTTATACTAAACGCAGTAGGTATTGATTTTTATGGTTCTACAAGCCAAATTAATTTACAGGCATTTATTATAATTTTTACTCAAGTTTATATTAAAAATCCAATATAACATAGCAATTTTTTTGAATTATGTTAAAAACACTCCATTTAACCGATCCGGCCGTCTTTTTTTATTTATTTTAAAGTTTAAATTTTAAAATTGTTCAATTTTGCTTACATTAAAGGGTCCGCCAAAAAGTGTTTCGTTTGGTAGAAATGCACTTTAATTAAATAACTTTTTAATATTAATATCTTGGTTTGTATATACTGCATATTTAATTACTCCTATATTATGGTTTTATTATATTGTTTATACGCAAGCCGATTCTTCACGGGTTCGGCATACAAGTAATAAAAAAATTGACAGAATATTAGTTTTAACTGTTGCTGTATATTTTGATTTAAATCTTATTGTGTGTTGTCTAATTTGTGTTGATTTTATTTTTTAGTGTCATGTAGGTGATTTAATTTTTTGCTTGTTTCTATTATGATTGTGAAAAAGGTTTTTTAAAATTACTAACTTACTTTGCTTCAAAATAAAAAGAGCATACCTGATATTTTCACTGGAGGCCAGATCAGAATGTTTGGTCAGCCATTGGAAATTATATTTTTGGTCTTTAATATCCTCTTTAATATTGTTCTAATTTCTCTTCTGTATGACTATATAATTTATATACAGAAGAAATTAATAATATATTTAAAGAGAAAGTTAAGTTATTAATTTTTCATTGCCTTCTTCTGTATCGAGTGATCTTGTATATAAAATATTGAAACTTTGGAATAAGTAAATTTTAAATCATGCACCGAAGTTTTTATTTGTAGTATTTCTTTTTATTATTTTAGGTTAGGTTAACGCCAAAATAAAGGTCACTCATTATGTTATTATTTAATCGATTTTATTACGTAAGTTTTGGATTATCTTAACTTTTATATCTTACAGTAAATAATCTGTTATAGATTTACGAAATTATGGGTTAATATACTTGGGTTCTATTTAGTAATCTAAATGGCTTTACTAGAATATATAATTTGTTAATATGTGGAATAAATATGCTTTTAATTCTTTATAGTGCTGTGGTAGTGGGTTAAGTATATAATATACAGGGGTGAACTCAGAAAAGAAACTACTAGAAGTTATCAGGGTGGTATTTTTAAGCCTAAGCAATAAAGTATCTTAAAAATGTGTATTTACTTTAAACACTAGAATATTACCATTGATCAGTTTTGTTTGTTTACTGACTTTTGGACCAATGCCATCACATTTTTGTTCAGTTCTATTTAAATTCATCATTTTTTATTAAAATTGGACAGATTTTGGACTTTACATACTTAATTATTTAGCTTTAAGAACACCAGTCCGCATATTAAAAATGCACGGAAAAGACAGTTTTTAAAAGTACAAAAATCTAAATAGGCACTTTCTATTATTAAATTCTAGGACCTTCTTTTCTGAAGCACACTCCATGTATCGTAGTTAAGTATCTTACCAACAAATTATCGTAGACAAAAAAATAACTAGAATTTTTACTGTAGCGTTTAATATGATACAATTTGATGTGCCTGTTTCAAAGTAACCTATAATTGTCTGTACTCTATTGTTTGACGTTTAAAGATGTTTTTAAGATAAACTGGTGGGAAATTGAACTGCCGTCGTTTTTAAAATAACTCTAATAGTAGTATAATGAAAATCGAGAATAGTGTTCAATGATTTTCCAGTGCGGGCTACATAATGAAACGTATGGATCAGGAAAGTGTGTGGTATGAGCTCTCACTGTTACATTTTTGTTTGTTTTACGTGTAGTGTGTCTTTGTTGATATCTGTCTAAATACATATGTTTCTTCATAATATAACGGGTGCATTCGAGGACCAAATTTCGGAAAGTAATTTTTGGCTAGTCCAAAATGACCGTTATCTAAAATTTTACATTAGCAAAGTCACAAGCAATAGGTTTATAAAATATAGATTTTTTCTTTATTTTTTACATCCTAATTAATTTTAAATACTGTATATAGATACAAAAAACATAAGATGAAGAATCCTAAATTCATATTTTTTTTCAGACATTGTAAAAACATAAATATTTAAGGAACTTTTTTATTGTAAGGTCATATTTTTAAACTTATTGAACTTTTTTAATTCAGAATTAATTTTAAACTTAAAATTGTATTTTAGGGTCTCAAAACTAAAGTTAAACAATTAACAATGATTTCTGCCGTTTAATGATGTAAATTAGAAAGTATTTACCATTTCATTTAATATATAACAAAATATTACCCACCATGTATGTAAAGATATTTAAAACCATTGCAGTTCACTCTCCGACCGCTCTATATAAATATTTATTAACAAAAAACAACTTATATGCAAAAAGTTGCACTTAGATGTCTTAAATGTATTTCAGCAGGGAGTTTATTACGTCAATAGAGTTACACGATATATAGTTGTGATATTTAATAAAATCTAGATCGTTTTTTAATGTACATACTTTAAAAAATTTCCAATGTGTATTGTGGTCGGGTTTTGAAGGGTTTTTTTATAAGGATAAGTTAAATCCAAAAGAAAATATGGGATGAGTTTTTATTTTTTTGTATCATTGGCAAATGTAAACATTTTCTTTTTTAGACATTATTGGATGCTGTAGAGTAGAGGTTGTTGGTCCATAGTTTTGTAGGGACCAATTTAGAGGTACAATCAAAATTTTACATACTTCCAGTATGAAAATTATTTCATTTTAGTTGGTATCGACAGAATTTTTTGCGGCCTGCCTATTTTGTGCAGATCAATCTAAAACCGATATCGATTTATAATAATTATGAATAAAAACACATTTATATATTATTCATTAAGGAATTAGCATTTTTCTCCCGTTATTGATTTAAATATAGAATAAGGAAACGGGCGTTAAATCTGAAAAGTAAACCGGCCATTTTTTTGTTTTTTTGTAAAAAAATAAAACCAGTTAAATTTTAAAATAATCCGCATTCTTTATCAAACTTCTAGCCTTAGCATTCTTCTTTTGTTGAAAAAATATTAATTGAACAAATAACATGTATAAAGGGACAAATTCTGAACTGCACTAATGTTTATATGTGATGAATCTTCGTCCACTTTCGTTAAAAAAGTGAATAATTTTAAAGGTTTTAATTCAGTAGTCTTAGGAATTAACTGTAAAGGATGATTTTTAAAAATAAAAACACTTCAAAATTTGGCCAAAAAGATCATTAATTGGTATTCTTACCATTATAACACTTATATAGATGTTAGAGATATTAGATGTGTAACATAACTAAATATTTTTGGATTTACTAGATTAGTTTTTTGGGGTATATAATTAATATAATACAAAACTATTTATCAGGTTTTTCACTGCTATAAGATTAAATAATCACTGTACTTAAACTGCTGTCAAACGGCAATGCTTTGAAGTCCCATTTAATCCACCTTTATTTTTTTTCAAAAGCATGTTAGTACAAAGATCAATCGAAAAATGGGTGAAAAGGTTAAAAATTTGTATGTGCTTCCAAATTAAAAAAATATATGTATATTTATATTTTAAAATAAATTCGATTTTATTTTCTGTTTGGAAATATCCAAAAATAGGTTAAAAAAAGGATTTTTTATATAAATGATATCGGTCTATGAATAATGTTTCAATGTAGTACCGCCTGACGCCAGTTTAATTGCAGCATTTAATAATATAATATTAGGAGACTCCTCTCAAGTATAACATAGAATTTTGCTGTGGTGTTTTTAAATAAAAATATTAGAAATGTTCATAAACTTTGCACTGTAGAGATGGCAAATTGTCAAGGTTGATTTTAAAAAGTTCCTTTTTTACTTACTTTAACAGCATTATTGTATCGCGCATGTTAAGTCTATAAAATTCAGTGTGAAACATTTTGTATCAAGGAAACATACACATATTACAGATTAAAAAAAGGTTTGTATACGATTATTAAATATAACCATTAAAATAATTGATCAAGATTTTGTCTTATATTTTTTTGTTGCCTATAAAAGAATAATATACAGGCTATCCAAAAATTTGAAAGCATAGCTCTATATAACGTAAGATTTTTAACAAAATTGATTTTTCAGATTTTATTTAGATACATTTAAGTATTAAAAGAAGCTGGTGCATACAGAGGAAAAAATAAAGTAAAATTTAGGAAGTAATAAGTGTTTTTAATTTGTATTGTCTTTATTTGTTTAAAACTTACAACATTGGACGTTGCTGTTAGAGGATGACTGCATTTTATTTAATAAAATTATATTATTAAGTTAACATAGATAAGACAACTCACAGTACATCTAAAATCTTCTAGCAACACACTAAAGATAATGAATACTACTTTTTTAAATGTTATATAATCTTGGTATTGAGACTGGATAATAAATTTTATCTCCTTTTTAGCCGCTTCTGACTAAAACCTTATAAAAGTAAAATATATTTTTAGTACTAACTACCCTGTTTTGTGTGTTTGTGTTTTAAATAATGTTTCAGTTTAAAAGTTTTTATATTGCGATTGCATATTAATAAACGTATACAATATTTCACACTGCGATTTTATTACATTAACAATTTTATTTAAAAAATGTCCGGGGTACAAAAATCTAAATCATTCTTTTCTTTAAACTAATCAACAAATTGTACATATTTTTAATGACTTGTTGATCAGAGGTCTTTTTTCTGTGATGGAGATTAATAAAAAGTTTGTTATTTTGTACATAATAATTTTATTTAACTTAATTCTCTCTTTAAACTTTTTCCTCACTTTTAAATATTTGAAAAAGGGGTAGTACAGTTTTTTAAATAGTATTTATAGTGGATTTATCATAATATAGTGGTATTTTTTCAAAATTATATTTTTGAGGTATTGAATTATCACAAAAAAATAATAATAAAACACATAAAAGGCATCAAAGTGTATTTCAAAAATACTTTATTTATTTATTGATGTCCTTTAAATACAAAGGTTTTGGAATTCTTAAAAACTTGAAATATTTACTTAAAAAACCGGACAGCTTTGTGCCAAGAAAAATTGTATGCAAAAAATCTTTTGAACTGTAAAATATAGATTTCTCGTCACTCCCAAACACAAAGAACATTTTCTAAAAGCAAATGTAAAATACTTACTACACCTGAGTTCCTTTAAAATTCTTTTGGTTATAGAGGCTTAGTATCAATATTAGTTTTTTATTTCGTTTGCTTAAAAAGATTCATTTATTTTTAAAGCAAATATAGAAAACCTATACGCATTTCCTTATTTAATTTCATATTAAAAAAAAATACTTTAAATTTTTAAACCGTCCTTCAGAGACTCTAGTTAAATATTAGCTGTTAATTTAATATCCAATATAATAAGAAAAAAAACGAAATGATAGGACTATCCAGTGTTACAAATATCCATATTATCTCTACATGCCTCGAGTTTGTGTGACATAAATATGCTTGTTCCATATTGAAACTTAACCACTAATAAGAACGGGTCACGTTATGCACAGAGTAAGTTGGTTATAACGTTGGGATAGACTAAGTATTTTTATTTTTTTAGGTAGTAATTAAAGAATAACGTCTGTGGTGGCCTTACCGCGTTGTCTAAAAGGTGCTGTAAAAATGAGTTAAGCATCTAATAACTCGACACCCACGGTACTTGGTACCGGGGCTGTCTCAGAGATAAAAAGAAAATAACAAATACAGTTCCTTTTAGAACAATTTTGCTGTCTGTTCAGAATTTTAACAGCATACAATTTTTTGGCATGGCTTTCATCAAACATACGCCTTTTCAAATATTTAAAGAAATTATTTTCATTTATGTACTGTCGTGACTTTTGTTATTACCGATAATAGAAAAATCGCCTTAAGTAAGACAAATATTCGTAGTGGTTATTAACAAAAAGAAAAAAGATTTACGAGAGTCGCACTATTAGTTTCTAATTTAAATAATAATATACTTGCTCTCCATTTAATTAAAAATACATAATGCACAGGGTTATATAAATATTAATATTACTAATAATTATTGTAACAGCGAACTAGGGTTAGAAAAAATATAATATAATGAACTATTCATAATAACAGTTGTTTTGGGTAGTTTTTTTGCTTTTTATTATATACGTAATATTTTCTTATAATGCTTGGAACTAAGACTGGCCTATTGAGCAGAGTGTTCAAAAATATATTGCAGCGATTTTAAATTTTATGTTCTTTAGTTAAAGCTGAACATGGAGAACATAACTTATTTTTTCTTTGAGAAGACCTTTTTGTAGTTTTCTTTAAAGTTGTCAGCTTATCAAGCCAATCTCTGCCATGTATATATTTTTGGAACACCCTGTATTCTTTATTTAATTCATAGTTACACAGTGGGTTATAGCAATTATTGTCGCCCTTTATTATATGTACAAGTTTTTGTGTTTATCACAGTATTAATGGTCTTTGCTTTTTGTAGGTCTAAAGAGACTTTGAAATGACAGATTTAGGATACTAGATGATATTTGGTTACTTTTTGAGATTTGATTTAGTTCTGGTCAGTTAACTGACAAATAAAATAAATAAAAAATCAGTAGCCTGTTTTTGCAGTAATATAATATATATCAATTTTACTTCATAATATAATTGACACTTACACCTTTACTTGTTAACTACATACCTGATGGAGAAAAATAAGTAATCAACAGATCGGGTTGGTATATTTCAGTAAATTATCTGCCAAATAACAGTTTTTAGATAGTCAATCATTAAACTTCAAATTAAGTATTGACTATCCGTTTTCGGGTACATATACAATATTCAATGGAGGCATTTAAGAGTACTGAGCCGCTTCACCGCTGGGTACGCGGAGTGTCAAAACTCAAAATAAAGCCACCCTATTGGTTTAATTCAACAATTTTGGCACTTGTGAAACTAAGCAGTAAAGCTGCTAAGTACTCCTAGATGCGTCCATTGTCACTGTCAATCCGAGAATTATATTTTTTAAACTGAAGGAGAAAAGGTCTCAAATTGATAAGTTACAAAACTTTTAAATTAACCTAATACGGTAAAAACTTAAATCTGCCATTTTAAAAGCTTTTAGCTTATCTTACATAATTTAAATACAACTTTGTTATTTTTAAAATGGTGGATCAAACTTTTAGGTGTGTAATCTTCTCCTATAGTAATAATATTATCGTAGAGTAACTTTTGCATACTTAGATATATGTCTAGAATTTAAAATCGATGTTCTTTAATTATTAAAATCAAAGTTTTTAAACCTAGCTTTAGGGTATGTGTGTTTGGATTAAGGTTTATACTTAAAATTTGAGCCACTATACGGGGAAGTCAAAAAATGTGTGAATTCTTTTTGAGGGCGTTTGTTTTTTCTGTGAAAAAAATATTTTGACAAGTTTAGCATATTTTATTAATTAATGTTTTTAATAGCGATCAAATAAATATTTTGTATACACACGGCTAAATTGCAATGTTCTAAATTTTATTTTCCACAAAAGTTAGTTTTTGGAACAAGTTTCAAAAATTAAAAAAAAAGACTTTATTTAGGGCCAAATTTAATACATTAAAATTGTTACAGTCAATCTGTATAGTTTGCTTTAAGTATTTAATTAAAATTTTAGTTTATTCGTCATGTAATTATTTATTAGATAACATTCGAGGTAACAATGCCTGTTAAAACCCTTTTTTTTACATTATTTGAATCGCCCTTATCGATACACGCGTATTTTTCGAATGCCCTCTCACACAAAAAAATTGTTGATTAGCAGATTTTTAAACCTCTTTTGAAATGTCTTATATCAAAATGTTAAGCACAATAAGTATATAAGTGTATTACCTCAACTTGTATATATTAAAACTATTTATAGATCTCTCATGTTTACTTTTATCAGGTTTTGGTTTAAAAATCTGTTGTTTTGGAAACATTATATAAACCAGTGCGCCAGCGAAAAATAAGTGTACGTTTTTTTGCGATGAGATAGTTTTGACATTAGAAAAATATTTTAAAAATATCTTAAACCTGCCTTATTACTTTGTATTTGCAATTTTACCTATTAGAAAAAACTAATAAGTGTATAAAACATCAAACAAAACAAAGAATAATAACTCTTTTTGCTCCAATAGCCGAAAATGTGTTCTGAGGTTAATAACATTCATAATTAGGTGAGGTTATATGTAGCCTACACTCGTACCCTCTTTTGAAATGTCAACGTGACGTTTGAATAAAACATGAAATTTTACTTGTCAACTTTGGATTTGACAAGTGAAGTTGTTTAAATGTCATTTTGACATTCCAAAAGAAGGGCAACTGTAGGATATATTTATAGCCTTACCTAGTTATTAATGTTATAAATGGTATTGGCATTTGACCGAAGAGAAAGAGTTACAATCCCACTCATTTTGAGCTGATGCATTTGAATGTTAAAAACCTACAACACTTAACTTTTCTATGAAATATTACTACTAATCGATTTTATATTCCTATTAATATATAATTTAACTATAATTAATGTATTTTTGGGGTTTTTGGTGAAAAATATTTTAATTTTAGTCAGTTACCATATGTTATTGCGCTTATGTATTTTAAAGGTCGTAGTTTACCTTAATAGTAATTTTTTCACTGTTCTTAGTGTTTCTATGTATATCAAATATCAAAATATAGAATTTTTGGATAACTCATGTAAACACTTCCAATGTAAATGATAAGAGTTTATATATATGACTGGTATTTTTGGAGCATTGGCAATCATGATTTTAATATACGACAGTTTTGATTTCCCAGAAAGACATAAATACTTTAAATGCTCAAATGTGCCTACGACATAAAAAAAATAAACCAAGATTTTAAAACTTCAGAATAAAAAAAATATTTTAGAAAATTGCTCATTTAGACAGTTACTCTTAACATGCTTTCAAATTTTCCTAAATGAAAAGCTCCAAAAAGGCTAGTCATGTATTTAATTATCAACTTTAAAGGCTGCACTATAGAATTTTTAAGGCGTCCTCTGTAATACACTATAGTTACTTAGGTTTTTAGAAAACTAGGTTTTGGCTAGTTTTTGTTAAAATTTATGCTTTTCAATTTGACAATAAACGTGATGGTTTTAAGACAAAAAAACATTTTTTTGTACTACCCACTACCTTGGTCCATTTTCCAATTTATAAAAAAAACTTTTAGGTAGTGCGTTGTTGGCTGCTCTTATTTTAAAGAATTTTGAAATAAGATAACTGCCGTAGAATAATAATAAGGCTTTTAAAGAAATTGTCTAATGTTAAAAGCGAAGATTTAAAAAATGTGAGATTAAAAGGATTGTTTGACGATATAAGCATATTGCCGACTTTACCGCAAAACCAAGTATTTGTAAAAACCAAATTTTACAGGAGGGTCTAACAACATTATGGTACTGCGTTATTTAACCTTTTTGCTTCAGTACAGGGTGTAACATAAGTGATGACTTTAATTTGAATACTGGCGTTAAACTCAAAAAAGTCTGTATTTTTAAATATCTTATAAACGCTTTAACTGATTTGGATGAAATTTGGTACACTCATTTAATGTAATAGGGCGCCTGTAAAGCTCTACCTAGATTTAAATTATTGGGTCCAGTGGCGTATCAGTGGACACCACAGCCAATATTATTGAGAACAAAAGTACACCACTGACTTTTAACAAAATGTTTATATTTTTTTCTATTCGGCAATTGAAATGCAACTTTTTGGTCTCTTAAATTTTCTTCGAATCTAGGTTGGTTTTCGAGAAAAAAATTAGTAACCAATTTCTTCTAAAAAGTACCCCATGATAAAAAAAAACTAAAATAAAAAATAAACAAGTATTTGTCTTCCAATAAATGAGCAGTGGTGTATTTTATCGGAAATCGTCACTTCCCTTAATAACCAAGGTCAAAACTGTTAAATTTGGTTTTTATTTTATGCTGTTCATGGATACTTTTTAGTATCACTTAAAGCGACTTCATTTTTTCTTTCTCGAGAACAAAGCAAGATAGGTTTTTAAGATATTTAAAAAATAACGACTTTTCTTAAAAACTTTAGCGCCCTGTATCTCGAAAACGAAGTGTCTCCGGACATACAGTGTGTTCCAGGGTGGGTGTTACAACAGGACAAATGGACCAAACATTTTGGAGTTTTTAAACGTCTTTTTGGAAAAACTGGTCGCATGGTCCAAAACTAATAATTACAAAATTTTACTCCGATTGGGAATATACAGGGCAAGTTTTAACTAAAATATGAAAAATGACCAAGAGTAAAGTTCTTTATTTTTAAAAATAGGGCAAAATTGTAAAAGTAAATGTTGTAGAGAATAAAATTTAATGTTAAAATATAAAGTTAGAGATTAAAAGTAAAAGAAAAATGTTAATTTTTTACATAACGCATTAACATTATTAACATGCTTTTCAATTTTTGACATAAAATTCAATTTTCTACAATATTTACCTATACAATTTTGTTTCATTTAAAAAATTAAACTAGGTCCCAAGTAACAGTTTAGGCTTTATAAAAATGTTAAAAGTATCTTTAAAGACATTATTAAATTTTCTTTAGATATCAAATTAGCTGACACAGCAGCCACTAAGCTTTCTTAAAACAACAATAGAACCAAAAGGGCCCACCCTTAATAATGCTATTATAGCCTTAAAGTGTTGTAGCTGTTGTAAAGATAACAATAAAGCTTACTTTAAAAACCATCCACCTATTTAGACAATTCATTGGCTATGGAAAAAGAATTTATTTTTAGAACTTTAAATATTTATAATATAGTGTGTTATGATTATTGGCTAGCATGTCTGCTTAGCGTATTGTTACAGTTAACGACTTGTTATGATGCAATATAACACATGAAAAATATACCGTCTCCCGGACTGAAAATTATAAACCAAAGTAAATTTATTGTAAAACCCTTTAAGGTAGGTCTAAAAATTTAAGCACCTCCAAAAAAAGGAAAAAATTAAATGTTTACTTTTTATTTTTTTACCTATTAAAACATAAAAAATGTTTCAAAGTAGTGGTATGCCAAGGAAACGTGCATTTACTTTAAAAAACAATAAATTTTTATAATTTTAAAATATTTATTATTACTCAAAAGATGGCTGCTACCCTGCATCCATCAAAAACATAGCGGCAGTGAAATGAAGCCATTTGTATTATTTTAAATAAATAACATTACATAACAACAATTAAGCCTTAAGCGGGTTTTACACCTGACAAGTTATTGATCAAAAACTTGTTCAATTACTTTGTCAAATATTTGATAAAGAAATTGAAAATTTTGATGTTTTTGCTCTTTTCAAATTATTGTCAAATTTATTTTTAATTTCATCAAATGGGTTTCTAGGGTTATGTTAACTATTAACTAATTACTAAAAGGCCCCTAAAAATATTGATGACAAGTTTTAATTTCTTTAAGTACTTGAGCAAGTTACTTGATAAATAAGTTGAGAAAATTTTTAACCGTCAAGTCACTTGAACAAGCACTTGTTCAATTAATTGATCAATTACTTGTCAGGTGTAAAACCCGCTTTACACTTGCCGCTTATAAGGGCTATTGCTAGTTGACGTTTCACCGATTGAAACATAACCTATTTTGCGATTGCAATTTTTATAGTGTTTTTTTTAAACCAAGTATCTAACAAAAATATGTTTTTTTTTATAGAAACGTCTAATATACCTCTCTAAACAAACTTTTAAAGAACATAAATTTCCTAGGTTTTTTCAACATGATACTTTTGGATTTATTATAAGTAGCTTTAAGAAAACAAAAAATAAAACAAAATAGTTTTATTAAATATATCCTTTAAACCTTGTGTCATTAAATATTTGAAGTTTTAAAAATTATATTAATGACTACTTTTAAAAACTGGAATGTCTAACTTTAAGCTAAGTTAAAGCGTTATAACTGTTAACTCGCTAATAAAACTAAAAACCTTTTAGTTTTTTATTTTCCATTTAAAGACCCGTTTAAAACTCCCCATAGTAATAAATTGCTAACAGCTTTTATCTCCTAGATTTTCCAGCGTTGTTACAACTAGTTGAAACAATAATTGTCGTTGTTACAACTTATTAACTAAGTAAAATAGCTTTAAAATACCAGGCTTTAACTTCAGCTGTTAGTAACCCTTCATAAATCGTATATAAAGCTAAATAGGATTTAAAATGTTACTTGGGCATTTTTCATATTTTTAGGAATAACTCGCCCTGTAAATACCATTCGAAGTAAAAATTTGTATTTCTTAGTTTTGGACCATGCGAACAGTTTTCCCAAAATTTTGTTTCAAATTTCAAACTGTATGTTTAAATAAACTTTTTATTAACAAATTACAAGGAATCTTCCCTTAAAATTAAAGCCATTAGCCATGTTACACCCGGTATATGGTTTGGTATATGGTTTCCAAACAGCAAAAACTTTCCACTGGGCAATCCCCCATATAAGTAAAGCGCGCGATGCTTTGTGTCCGCTCCACAGCTTAAACATTGTTTGGTAGTGTATCCCAGCTCTACGGCAAGGTCAAGAAATAGTGGCGACGCATGCTTTACTTATATGGGGGATTGCTCAATGGAAAGTTTTTGCTGTTTGGGTTACTCCAATCTTTAGTTTATTATTGCATAAAAGATATTATTAGCAAGGCCAGATTGTATTATACAGGGATAGTAGAAAAACCCGAACTGTGGATTATCTCAGCAACCGTCAAATATAAATGAACCAAATTTGTGCCAAGAGATAACTGAACATGAAAAATTAAAAAATTGTATTTGCAAGGTTGTCAAGTTTATAGTTTTCTCTGAAGGTAAGGAAATTTTAAAATTTTACATGGAATACCCTATTTTTTATTATTTTAGTCAATTGCTTGTATCAACTTTAATATGACCTAATATTAGAGA